>VXAY01003551.1:129256-158087 GCA_013399855.1 Oxyruncus cristatus | reverse complement strand
GGCGGGGAAATGCCGAAAGCGAGCGATCGGGGCGGATCCCCGGCAGCACCGGAGAGGAAGCGGAATGTTGCGCAAGGCTGGCGGCGGCGGGGCTGGGGAGGAGGGCGGCTGCGGCCGGCGGGACCCATGCCCTTTGTCCCGCCAGCGGGAATGCCGTCCCACGGCGCCCTGACCGAGACCGCGGGCAGGGCTGTGCCCGGCCGTGTCCCGGCAGCACAGCCTGGCAGTCCACCCTTAGGAGTGCTGTCGCCTGCCTGCATACGCCTCCAACCTGTCCACGGGAATGCGTGCCCATGGAAACAGTAAAGGGAGGATGAACGTTGTTTGGAGCCTCTCTCTCTGATCACCGCGGTGTGAATCGCGCTCCTCTCCCTTCACTGTCCAGCAAAACTGTCTCTCAGACCAGAGGGCTCGGGCGGTCAGTATGGTGCCTGGCAGTGGGCGCTCATCCCGGCTACAGGCTTGCAGCGTTAGTGCATAAAGAGTAATGACCATAATATAACTTACAAGGGAGCGTCAAGTACATAAAACCAAGAATTTTTCATCCTAGCACAATGTTTATAATTAATAAAAGCAGGTCTGAGTGCAATAGAATCAGACTTGATTAGGACATTGAAAGAATATTCGCCAAATTCAGTATTTATGTATTCCCCCAGCTCTAAACAGCTCCCATGGATTATTCATTCTTGAGCTCAGTCATTCTAGTGGGTGGTTTTTTTTTCATTAAGCAACTGTGTATTAGTCATGTATTGTTGATTTCAAACATAGGAGACAAACACAACCTTTATTTTATTATTTGTTCCTGAGCAGAAATGGCTATGAAAGTTGGGATTAAAAAATTCCATCATTTTTCCTGTCTCGATCTTATGTCTGATAGAGGGAATGGAAGAGAATTTAAAAAAATCCATCATGTGATACGACTTTCTTCCTCTAAGAAAATAATTTCTCTTTGAAGAGAGATTTTCAGATGAGTTTTCAGAGTGGAAACTATACAAGATTGCTTTTCATCCTAGTTTGTCCTTGGATAAAACTTTCATATGGTTAGGAATAGGTTTTTTACCGTAAAAGTTTACACTTTTCCCCTTCTGCTGCTAACAGGGGACACCTGGCTACTGCTTTTCAGCAGGAGATGTCAGTTTTATATGAGCAAGTTGTAGTGGAACCCATGGCAGGAGTGTTGGAACTACGTGATCTTTGAGGTCCCTTCCAAGCCAAACCATTCTATGGTTCTATGATTCTACTCAGCAAGACTCTTCCAAGGCACGATACAGACCTCGTTACTGTAGTTTGATATACAGTATAATATAGTAAGTCACTATCATTCTGTCAAGTGATGGATAAAAAGTGATGCTTTTCTGGAGATTTTTTTCTAACTATGCAAGCTATAATATCAGCAGCCATGTTTGCTGCCTACCCCCTAATGATAATTAGAAGATTTAATCAGAACTTGATTTATTTTGGTGGGGTTCTGGTCCTGAACCTTGTAGAGAAAGGTCTCTGTTATCCATCCCATGTGGATCGAGAAAGGGGGAGGTTATTACAGGACATTTATACTGACAATTCTTACAGCTTATTCTGACCACAGGGGTCTTCTCAGTGTCATGTCAATTAGCACAATTCTTGGCTGTTTTTTAAGCCTCAGACTGTTTCCACAGGCTTAGTAAGAGTGAATTGAAAAGTCATCCACAAAGAGAAAACACTGTCTTCAAGAAAGTTAATGTGGTTGGCTTCACAGCATCAACTGAATTGAACAAGAGGTCTGCAAATATGATTGGTTATTTATTCTATTTGTTATTTGTTTTAAGTGGCTCTTAAATTCCTAGTTTCTTAGGAATCAATCTGGCCCTTGATTTACTTGATGACTGCAGTAGAATTACAGCAGGAATTGCCAATTTCAGGAACGAAAAGCTAGATTATATCCTGAGGTCATTCTATTTATTAAAATACTGAAAATGAAGTGTTAAAAAATCAAGGTGAATCCACAGAGTTGATCCCTAAATTTGTAAAGATTGACAAGCTGCTGACATCCAGGTTATTGCAAAGTGTTACTGCAAAGGCACCTGTATGCGTGCTGTAATGCCTGTACAGGGGATAAACACTATACCACCATGTGCTAGTTTTGGCTGGGATAGAGACACATTCTCATGAAGAAACTTTCTGAAGAGTTTTACAAGTAATATCGTGAACAATAGGAAAGGTGGTCTTGGAAGTAATGGTCTTGGCTCAAGGGGACTCAGTATATGTCTTTCCCATGGCTTTTGAGTCTTGAAAATTGGCTCATGCAATTTCTAGTTTTGTCTCAAATATATCTGAAAGTGTATACAGAGGTTTAAATAAGGTAAAAAGAAATTAAATTCATAGAGGTACGATTATAAAATTTATGTGAGAAGACTGGCTGAAAATGTAATGGCAGAAATTATCTAAAGAGAGAGAAACAACACAGTGCATGTGTTTCAATTATGTGTGAACAGTGACTGAGAAAGTTATCGAGGAAATACATGTCAGCCAATTTCTGCTCATAGATGGATTCTGCCTCTTTTAGACTTAGCAGATTTGTTTCAATTTACACTAGAAATAACCCCCCTTTCCACCTATTAGTAAAGCTGATACAAATGTTTCAGTAAGCATCAGGACACCTTGTTCTGTCCCAAACTATGTTTTATATAAATTTTTCTAACATGTCCCTGTAACATATAAACATATACTAGCAGTCTTAAAAAAAGAAGAAAACCCTGAACTTTCAGAGTTGCCATTGTAGGGAATATACAGAACTTCATCATCATGGCTAGGCTTCACGAATGAAGATTTGAGAAGGACTCACAGAACTTAGGGCAATGCTATATGGCATCTGTCCAATATTTCTAATGCAGGAGAGCATTCAAAAGGGCAGATGTTAGGAAAATAATCCAAAACACTCTAAACCACAAAATGGCCATCAGCACTACAAATCAATAAAAAAATCATATCTCCACTTTTATATGGCCCAGATGACACAAAACAAAGTAAATACTTTTTGTCCAAGGTCCAGGACTATGTCAGCAACCAGTATAATAAAACTCACTGATGTCTGTAGATAGTGAGCTCGGGGAGGTAGATCAATATAATTCTACTCTCAAGGCATAAAGTAAGCTTCTTTAAAATAACACAGTAATTTCTAAAGCAAGTTATCCATGATCCAGTTGTATGTCCTTATGGCCAAGAAGGCCAGTGGTATCCTGGGGGGCCAACAGGTTGAGGGTGGTGATCCTGCATCTCTGCTCAGCCCTAGTGAGGCCACATCGGGAGTGCTGTGTCCAGTTCTGGGCTTCTCAGTTGAAGAGAGACATGTAGCTCCTGAAGCAGGTCCAGCAGAGGGCAACAAAGATGATTAAGGGACTGGAGCATCTCTCTTACAAGGAGAGGCTGAGAGAGTTGGGCCTGTTCAGTCTCCAGAAGAGACGACTGAGAAGGGACCTCATCACTGTCTATCAGTATCTGAAGGGAGAGTGTCAGAGGATGGACCAGCTGAACCACCATGGTCCTTTCCAACCTGACCCATTCTGTGACTCCATGATTAGTCTGAAAACACAGGCACTAAGGTGTGAGAGATGTTCCCACTAACAGAGAAGTGACACAAGGCATAGAAACACCTTTCATATAATTTTCACTAGACATTTATGATTAGCAGTTACATTCTAGTATTCTGATGCAATAGTCAAGTAAATCCTGTGCGTTTATGGTTAATTTTCTTTAAGACTGAGTTTTAGACAGATACCAAGTCAGCTGTGGTCTATCCTATTACAGTTGTCCATCCAAGTTGTCATTGCCACTCTTTGTATCCCCAGTCCTTAGTGATACTTTGACTTCTTTATCACTGTTAGTCTGTGATTCTGACTTGGCTTAGAACACATTAACATCGGGAACCTGTCATGATTTCAGACTGAATTTCACTAAGTAAAGCAACCTTACTGATTTTTGGAGTGAGTCAGCATTGTTCCATTGATAAAAATCCTTTGCTTTTTTAAAAAAAGAATGACAGTTAAAATGGAGTTAATAATATGACTTAAATTACTGTTTAATCCTTAATACAAACTTTAAATATTTTTGCGTAATTAAAACATAAGGAATGCCTTATATTACAAATGCAACAATAGCTTCAACTATCACCTCTTCAATCCTCCATAAGTTTTTAAAAATTACTGAATTATTTTAAGCTGTCTTATCTAGCCTAGGGGCTTCACATTACGTAATTTCTTTCCTTTTTTTTTTGAATAACAATGGAGGGGGGGGAAAGAAGCATTGATATGATAAAGGACCAAGCCCTATTTTTTCCAATTTAGTGTTGAAATTTCCAAAGCAACTGTATTTTTTAATTAAAAAAATAATTAAAAAAATTACAATAGCAATACTCACCTCAAACAAAACATAAGCATGTATAGGTGCTGTACAACTGAAGTGTAGATTGCTGTGACAAGTGAACTCTTAACTTTTCATTAAAGACTGAGTGCTCATCCTTCCAGTCAGTGAGGCCCACAGTACCTCATAGGCCCACAGCCTATGCTTGCTGGAATGATAAATGTTCCTAGCTATGTTCAGTAGAGCGTGCAATCGGAGTCACAAATGACACCACAGTGCACTGTAACTCAAAACATTACACTTTGTAATGATCGTTTTAACCTGGTTTTCCTCCTTCACTAATATCATCTCAGCTTTCAGGCTCTGCTTTTCTCATTTCTCTTTTTTCTTTTCCTCACTTACATCACTGAGACATTTTTTTTCCTAGTGCATCTCATTATTCCCTCTTTTCTTTGTATCCCATCCATTCAGTTCCCCTCTTGCACCTCACTCCTGGTGTCTCACTTCATAAGCAACTCAAGTTAGAAGGGCTAAAATGGAACTTTCTCTACAGAAACTGAAGTTTTAAGAGAGGCAAGCAGGAATATTTTTAAACGTTATATCGACAGCTTTCTGGTGTCAGTCACAAACAAGTCCAGAAGGGTAACCGTGTAGTTCCTGCCAGCTCCCGAATTGAGTTGCTGCTTTCCTGCATCACTGCTATTTCCACAAATCGAGGGCATTTCTGGCTGCACAGTGGCAGTGCTCAGTAAGGCAAGTAATGGGGCCTCAGTCTCGATTACTCGCAGCCGGGTAGCCAGCACACTGCTCTAGAAGTTGACAATTGTGAGTGTATAATAGACTTTTGCAGGCAGTAAGTTGAGCTTACTGCCTCCGAAACTGCCTGTTATCAGTTACACCCTAAGGCCAAGCAGTGATCAGTGCTGAAGATCCACCCTCCTTCCTAAGCATAACAATGCCTTCCCAGTCAGGCTGAGGCACCTGTCTCCAGGGGTGCCGATAAGCACGTAAGCCCAGGAGAGAGGCAGAATTTCAGCTCCATTCCTTACTTGGCCATAGGCTGTGCTCCCTTTACAACTATTCTAAATAACCTTCCCAAGAGCTTTACTGCTCTCATTCACTTTGCAGGGAACCTGGATGGCTTTGCTGTGCTCACAGCATAGCTGCATTTATTGCCCTGGGATGGCATGTAAGCACTGCTCCTAGTTCACACTTGGTCCCAGAAGATAATGTTTAGTGGTGTCATTAACCGCAGCTGAACTTATTACATGGCAAATTTCTCAATTTCTGAGCAAATACATGGTTAAAAAGCCTTTAAAACCCTACACTATTCCCTACATCCAGATTGGAATTTCTTAATAACAGATAGTCGTGACAGAAAGTAGTCAAACTAGAAAATACTTACCTTGCTAAAAATACTCCACTTAGTCAATTTTCTGCCATAGTAAATATGATTCACCATGTCACCATCTGTTACCAGGTACCAATCCTTTGCTGCTGTATGAACCTCATTGCAGCAAACCTGTTCTTCATCTTAACTAAGAATCTGTAACCCCAAATTAAAAGGAATTGTCAAGTACTGCCAGTTTAGCTGAAATTGATAGGGTGGGAAGCATTCAGCACCTTGAAAGATTAACCCTTAGAAACTGGGGACTAATTCCATCATTAGACCACATCTCATCTATACTGCAGTCTGTGGGGTACTGTTTTGATCTCTGACCAAACCCTAAATGAGAGGCACATGCATGTGCAGATTAGCACATACAGAGTTTTGTGCTGCTGCAACAATACTTTTTCCTGTACCCAAGAAAAGTCATATAGTGTTTGCTCAGCTACTGCTGCACAACCATGCTTAACTTCACGTACATAATTAGATTTGGGTGCCTGCATTTGTTCCCCTTAGAAGACTGGAACCACAAGTTAATGCAATGTTCAGTCAGTTGTCTTAAACCAAGGCACTCTTTAATCTTAAAGAACTAACGATAAAAGAAAGTGACATTTACAATAATTAACAAGCGTATGCAACTGTCTCATCTAACTCTTACTAAAAGCATCACCAGCTTGTATACAACAGCCCAGCTTTCAGATTCCATATGGATGTCCTCCTTAGCCACTTTCCCACAGTCTCCTGCCCAGCGCCCCTATGGCTGAGAAAGGGGTTTTGTCTTTTTAACTGTTTACAGGCCATCTTTGATGGCTGTTTCCCATCTGGTAAAACACTTGTGTAATCTGTCAGGAGCCAGAGTAGGTTTTTTTCCTTTATAAAGAATAGCTAAGACATGGTATTTAACATTAAATCATACAAGGGAGTGCTGTGATGGGATTTGCTTATTTCGGTAGCTGCTGCAAGACACAGCCAAATGTGTACAGTATTCATCCTACTGACCATATTAGTAGTTATCCAGATAATTTGTTTGCAAGCCGTGTTCATGATTGCCACAAGTCAACCCGTTCCCTGATTTCCCTGTTATCTTAACTCTGAAGCACAGTGTAAGCCAACAGTATCCAGAATGCAGAAGTCACTCTTAAGATAAACAACACCACAATCTAAACTCGTAAAAATGTTCAGTGTCTGCTATATCCCAAAGAGACTGGAACAATTAAAAAATCTTAGGCAAAAGTCTATGGAATAATAAATACAAACCACTGAACAATTTGGAGAAAGAAATCCATTCCCTTCCATACATTTCTGCACTTTGGAGAAAATCATGCTTACCACATACCAACTATGTCTTTCCTTTTAAAATCATGTGCTAACTTCAGACAGTAGATGACCAGCTTCAGATGTCCAGTTGTGAGACTCCTGCCTGTCTACAAGATAGCACATGGGTGAAACAGAAGAACTGGCAATGAAACAAAACCTGAGAGCCCTCCAGAACATATCTAGCAAATCCAAAAGAAAGTATGCAATATTTAAAACAAGAAGATCTCTCTCAGGCAAATGTACTAGGTGGCAAGGGAAAGAGAAAAAAGGGAGAAAAAAGTAGAGGAATTAACAAGCAATTTCAGAAATAACTGGGAGAAAAGGAGTGAGATGGCTTTTACTTGGAAGAGAAGAAATATTTAAGTAATTGATTTTTTTTTTAAAGGAGATCTCAGTATTCTTGCTTTTTATTAAAAAAAAATAATGTCCATGGGTATAAACAATTATTAATGAAGACCTTGCATTTGCAAATCACATCTAAGCTTTCGGTATGAGCAGTCCCACTGATGTAAACAAGACAAGTTATAAATTATTAATTTTTAACTTGTCTTAGTTGTACCACATCCATACTTTTTAAAAACCATAACTTTGTGTGTAGTATATAAAAAGGGGCATTTTCTGTAAATCTAGTGAAGCTTTGCCTATTCCAGTAATATTATTTATATATTTTTATATATATAGATATATATTAAAATAAATACTAGAAGCAAGCCTCCACAAATATAATATATTCTTGAAAAGGAATCCAAAATAATGTGCTGTCTTTGTTGAAAAGATTCACCAATATCTTTGTGAGGAAGGAAGTTGGGATATGAAATACTTGGGGGTGCTGGTAGATGAGAAGCTGGACATGACCTGGCAATGTCTGCTCACAGTCTAGAAAGCCAGTCCTGCCCTGGGCCTGCATCCAAAGCAGCATGGCCAAAGGGTCGAGGAGGTGATTCTGCCCCTCTCTTCCACTCTCATGAGACCCCACCTGGAACTCTGCATCCAGCTCTGGGGTCCCCAGCACAGAAGGACACGAACTTGTTGGAACAAGTCCAGAGGAGGCCACCAAGATGGACAGAGGGATGGAGCACCTCCCCTGTGAGAAAAGGCTGAGAACACTGGGATTGTTCAGCCTGAAGACAAGAAGGCTTCAGGGTCACCTAACTGTGTCCTTCCAGTACCTGAAGGGAGTCTGCAAGAAAGATAGAGGGAGACCATTTACAAGAGCATGTACAGGACAAGGGAGGATGGCTTCAAACTGCGAGTAGGTTTCCATTAGATATTAGTAAGAAACTCTCTACTGTGAGGGTAATGAGGCACTGGGACAGGTTGCCCACAGAAGCTGTGGATGCCCCATCCCTGGAAGTGTTCAAGGCCAGGCTGGGGTCTGAACAACCTGGTTCAGTGAAATGTGTCCTGCCCGTGGCAGGTGAAGTTGTAACTAGATGATTAGAGTCTCTTGCAACCCAAAACATTCTATGATTATGTGATTCTATGGTGTATCAGTGCTTAATCAGACACTGCTACTGTTGGTCTGTGTTTGGCCCAGCCACCTGTGGTTTGTCCTTTTCCTGCCAAGTTATGGGAAAACAAGGCCTGATAAATGGGAACTTTGTCCTTGAAGGCAGCACTTTGCATAAATGAAAATTAATTGGCATCTCACTGTTGGCTGATGGCCCTCCAAGGGCATTTGAAGGAGAAAGTGAGGAGAAGGGTGATGAAGTAAGCCTCCAGACCCATTAAGGGAAGACCCCCCAAGGTGTATCACGCAGGCGCGGGGAAATTCCAATGTCCACACGCGTGTGCAGAAGGGGCACCACTGACATAACAGGGGAGAGATTGAGGGCCTCTGGCTGGGCGGTGCTGGCCACATCTGCCCAGGTAGACGTCACTGGCAAACTGGATAAAAAAGCAGGTGGCTCGTGCTCGGGGGGACTCACGCTTCACACAAAGGACCACGTTGCCTTTTGGGGGGACACCCACGATGTGTGAGCCGGACCCTCCAAGGACACAGCTGCTGTAGAGAATCCTTGGTATTTGGAGTTGGTAAGATAACCTCGTAAGTTACACCTGTGAGTTGTGGGGTTTTACTGAGGGCTTATTTCCCTCCTCTTTCCTGTCTCTCGTTTTCTTGTTTTGTTGGCCACTTCTTTGTAATAAATATTGGTTAAACTTTCAACGGTGTTTTGGTTTCAATCCCAGCATCTCTTCGAACCTTCCCTGGAACATATGGGAGGACCACTAATGCAGCAATGCCTATAGCAGTGCATGGGGCGAGCATTCACAATACTATCTACCTTCTCCATTACTTCCCTGATAAACAAAACATGCAATAAGACCAAGGCTATATCCTTAAAGTAAAATAAAGATATCCTCTTGTAGGCAGTTCCTCTGCCTTAGCTCAGATGGATGTCATATTAATTCAAAACCACAAAAGTACTGAGGAAAAACATGCAAAAAAAAAAGATTCTGGATTAAATATGTTTTTCAGATCTTCCATGTGGCCTTTTTGGCTTTTCTCTTCTTCCTCAATTCTGCTTTGATTTTTTCTCTAAAGTGAGATCTAGGCTGCCATCAGTGAAGTAACCCATTTTACAAATTCTGTTGGAGCTCCATCTATTGTGGTTGAATTTTGTCTTTATTTTCTCCCATCTAACACCCATAAGCACTAATTAAATATATTATAAATGTAGATGAGTTGTCTTGTGACTGATAAAGTTGTTTTACAAAGTTTTCAGTGTGTTTTTACTATAGCTTGTGTAGTATGAGACCAATTTCTTTTAACAATCACAACATAAAGTATATACTTGTGTAAACAGATTAAATTATCCAACTAATCTTGCTCTGGGGCAATAGTATGGAAAAGCAGCCACAGTGGAAACTAGGTTGTTATTCATGATTTCTAGGTGTAAACTTTAGTTATTTTATTTTTTTTTTATATAGCATTTATGTTTGATGTTTTTCTTCTTTCAAAACTTGGAAATCTGTAAGGCTAACATATAAATTTTCAAAATATTTCAAAGGTGAAAAGAAATTTCTTGTAAAATAATCAGTTGATAATATGTCAGCAAACTTTTCTTTATACATTTCCATGCCCTGAATCAACTATTAAAATGCTCAACATTGTCTTTAAATTATTTCAGTTTTATAGATACGTTCTATGAGGTTTGGTGTGCAAAACAGTGATAAAATGTTACATAAGGAGATTTGCCTTAGTCTTCTTGTCTCGGGTGATTTTTTTTTTTATGCAGCTACAGACATTTCTATACTATCAACTCTTTATTTCCTTCTTATTAAATTAATTTTTTGTCTTCCCACATAATTATCTGAATTCTGTAAACTACACAGATGTAGCTCTTGGCACAATATTTCATACTGACAAGAGAAGGCTAAAAAAAAATACAGATGGATAGACTTCTAAAATACTCCACTCTCATTTATGCATTTCAGTAAAGTTGGTCACAAAAGCAGAGCTAGGTAAGTAGTAGGAACAAATCTTCATGGAGACATTTACAAAAAATCCCTTGCCTATAGTCCTACCCCTTATATTTGCTTGTTTTAGAAAATATTCAGCAGGATTGTTGTACTGGGTGATGTCAATATGCAGGCATAACAATTCTGGGACCAGTATAAGCATTTACATTGAACCAGAAGGTTTTTTTTTTTTCTGTGATATATATGCTTATCAAAACGGTAGGGCAATGGTCTTCAGCTTTCTGAGTTCATTTCAACTGGGATTTCTGCTGTTGAATCGAAAAAAAAGGTAAAATTATATTTGGTTTGTATCAAGCTAAACTTATTTTTGTCAGCTCTTCTGGAGATTGAAATAGGCGATAGAGAAGTTCGGGCCAATTTAACACAAAATTGATCTTTAAGCCTAAAACAAAAAGTTTCATTTTGGGACACTCATTTGAGGAAAAACAAGAAGTCATAAAACTGCACTAAGAAATATCCTTTTATTCTATAGCTTACAAGGCCTGAGAAGACCTTATGTTGATGTCTCATATCATGCCCTCTTGACATGTAGTGAAGTATTTTATAGAAGCTTCAACAGAGGCTCCCACTCTACAAAATTCTCCCAGCTCCTTGCTAGAATACTTGGCAGAAGCCAGGTTTGTTTTTGTTCCTGCCTTGGTTAGAACAGAGAAGTAATGAACCTTCAGCTCCAGTGTTTGAAATCACCCGGGAGGAACCCAGGCCCTTGCTCAATGTTTTGGTTTAGACAAAGAATCTGCTTTACAAGCACAGAGCAAGAGCACTTGTCTGAGAACTGGGTATTTATGGCAGTCTGTTGAGAAGCTAAGATCCATCTACTGAAGAGTAAGGAAGTCAGTTCAATTTTCCCATATCTGGAGTGAATGCACAAACCACATAACAAAATGAGGGAGAAGATTATGTTCTGCTGGGAAAAAGAAAATCTATTCATACATTTCACCGTAATAAAAAATTCAAAATCTCCCTTACAAGTCATTTCTGTCACCAGATTAAAAAAACAATTGTTCGCGTACCACTCTGATAATCTCCTAGGAAGGAATAAGTAAGAAGAATGTCCAGGGAAATGAGGCATAGTTGGAGCACCTCTGGAGTTTGGAAATCCTTAACTTTCAGAAACTTTTTGACTGACATAGTCATTGGTGTTCTCTAGGCCATATTTCTTGAACTAGAACATCAAGGGGATCAAAATAAGATTGATGAAAATGGCTGTAATATAGAAGATTTTTAAGCATACACTCAAGTAAGGGAACAAACACAAAAGAAGACAAAGAGATAAAACAAAAATAAAAAAAAAAAACAACCCAGACTAAACTTTGGATATGAATTTATCTGTGAATGTAAATAACAGCCACTGCAACATACTATACAAGGTAAAAGTTCCTTCATTCCCCTTCCCTCTTCCTACCCTAAAACAATGACATTTCATGGATTCAGTTTAAGCTTCCACGGACCACTTATCTTCTGTCTTGGCCTGTGTGTTTTAAGCCCCTTTGCTAGAGTACCTTTTCAGCTTGTGCAAACCCACAGTGAGCTGGTGTGGGGAATGAAACTAAAAAGCAGGCATACATAATAAGCAATTTTCAACAAGTCAGCTCTTGAAGTGGCTTATAGCAGAAGTATATACTAAGCAACATGCCGATTCAATGGAGGGGAGAGTACCACAGCAAACCATGTTGATGGGTTGTAGCAATTCTGAGAAGTTTCCCAAGTCCGAACATTATCTTGCATACACTGATTGCAGTCAAGTAGTCTACTGACCCCTTGGACAGGCGAGAACATACACATCATTGTCTAAAACATAAACCTTCTACTGAAGTACAGAGTATGTAACTTCAAATCAGAAGTCCTAAGAAATGCCACTTGAGCTGTACTGCTGAAACACTTGATATGAGGACAAAATAATTCATCACAAAGTGGAGTTTTGGAAAGCAGAAGGCCACCTAACATGATACAATGGTATTGAAACAGAGACAATAAAATAAAGCTTGACTATGCTAGTATAACCTTGAAACTTAGCAGAACTGTGACTTTGCTTGCAAGAGGAGGCCTAATCCATTGAATGGGTAAGATAAAACAGGAATGGAATATAACCACTTGCAAGAGGCCCACCTGACTGTAGACAATCGCAGGAAGGGAATGTAACCGCATGTAAGCCTGCCTATCTGAGGGGGTAAGACAACACATAAAAAAAAACCACTTCAGCATGTAACAGTAATGATCAATAACGTTGTAAGGGGACCAGAGGATGGGTGGTGGTATAGTTACTTGAAATGATAAGGCTTTGTGTAACAAATATATAATAATAGGTATAGGGAACAGGTAACCAAATGTATAGTTACATAAGATAGCTACAAACTAAACTTTGTACCAACTCTTGGAGGATGTATGTGATAGACAAAATTTGGAACTTGTTTACTCCAGTGTATAAAAACCTCTTGAGTTTTGACACTTGTTGGACATGCTTGTGGTGGTTTAATGCCGGCAGGGCCCCCACATGAAATAAAGGTGTGCTTTTGCTATACATTGCGTAACGTGTAGAGATTCTTCTGAGGCAGTCTCAGTTACTTCCTTACCACACAGGTGACCAGAATAGCTCAAATCTGGAGATGGGAGGCTGCCAACTGCGTAAGGACAAGAACTACCTAGTAAGGAATGCTCACCATGATAATGTAAACATCAGTCTCCATATTTCCGATGGTCTGGGAGCAGATCTGTGTTTCCCAATGTATGAGGCCACAGAGCCTCAAGTCAAGCCTCCTTGCAGCCTGGAATAACAAATGTCACCTTTTTACCTAAACAGATACCAGCATTTTTTATTACGTCAGACTGCCTGATGCCTAGAAACAATCTTTGTTAAGAATGTCTCTCACTTCTGTCCTCCTACTTAAGGAGGACTGGCAATATTATCCAATAAATTATTCTAAACCATTTGTGAGGAAAATATTTTAGAAGAAATATTGCAGGAAAAAAGAGGCACAGTTACTTCCATACAAGCATTATATCACAAGTTCAGAAACTAATTTTCTTTAGTAGCATATGGCCCATTAAATTCTTTCACATTTTAAAATTATGTATTGTCCTACGGCCATATTACATTTTAAGAAAGTAATGTAGCATTTCTAATTCTTCAGAAATAAGTGAGTGTGGAGACCTATATACTTGTATTCATTCTTTGTCCGTTGCAGTATTCAGCTTCAGTTTTTAGTCAATTTATCCACATTACTCTGAAATATTTTGTAATGGTAAAAACAGTGTATTGGCATCAAACTTCACCCTGGGAGTGCAAAGAATAAAGCTTTTTATGTGGCCGTTTGCAGCTTTCTTTACTTATTCTGTGTACTCACTGTCTGATTTACATCCAGAAATAACTAGCAGAAAAGGAGTTTATGCTTCATAACTTCATAGTACAGAATGTAAAAAGTATTTGGATGGGATTTGCTAAATCCCACCCTGATATATCCAACTGTCTCTGTGACAATAGCAAATAACAGACATCTGAGAAGGAACTGCGCTAGCTGTATACCACTACCCTTTAATTGTATGTAATCAGAACTATTCAGTTAGACATCTAAGGCCTTTGGTATTCATTAGTTTCGAAGGCTAAAATGCCTTTTGGCTGCACAGATTCGTTCAGCTCTAGGACTGCTTATCAGGTTGACTGGTGCAATTTTGTTTTGCTTGGAGTCTTCTGAGAGACGCAGGGAGTTGAGGGCTTTGGGAAATATGTGGGGGCGTTCAACAAAACAGGTGAGCAAGAAAGCAAGTGTGCTAGGTACATAAGCCAAGTGCACAGCAGAGGTGAATGGTTTTTTAAAAGTTGCCTCACATCTTACAGGTTTTTTTTTTCCGCTAAGCAACTGTGCTTTTATAGCAGAAGCTGGACTTCTACATCATTTCTTCCAAGAAACATTCCCCTTGTGTCCTCAACAGTGTGCTGATAACTGCTACAGCTAATACCACATGACAAAAATTGCTGCAACACAGAGCTGGGGATAGCTAACTGGAGATAAGGCTCCTGAACACTCTCTCAGCTGCTCTTTCTATAGCTGGAGGCAAGCTGCTGGTCCTACTAAGGTGCATGCCTATGTTCTGAAACCCATTTCCCCCTTCAGTTGCAAGTGTCATGAGTTAAACAGAGCTTCTTTCTGTACTGTGGGCTGGAGGTGTCCCCAGACTGCTTGTTTGTGCTGCCACTGCCTTCAGTTTCTTACACTCTTCACTGTTCCTGTTGTTTGCCAGGCTGTGAGCTCTGCAAGCAGTCCTACAGAAGACTTAAACTCCACTGTGCAGAGATTTCCTCCAGTATTGGGAATGAGGATGGGGCAGGAAGAACAAAAAGCTATGACAGATTTTCTTTGAAAGGCATGAAATTCATACAGCTGAATTATGCGGTAAAACAAGGGCATGGACAATGGGATTGCACAATTTCCAAGCTGGTAGAAAATTAACTGGAGGAATTGTTGCAGAAAAAACCTACAAATACCCTTTTCGGCTACAGTCAAAGTCTGTTCTTTGAGATTAAGGAAGCAAAGTCTCCTACAGACACTGTATGGACAAGATGGAGTCTGATTCTCTTCTGCTGGCATCATAGTTTAACCTTGATGTTCTACTTCAATAGCATTTCTTTGATAAAGTGTATTATCCTTTAAAAACAAACAAAAAAGACTACATATCTCAATTTATGGAAGCACCTGTGATAACTCCCTTCTTCCTGTCCGTATAGCTTCCAGCTCATATACATATCTTCCATAAACTACTTTACTTTCTCATATGGATGAGAGGTTTCCTCTTTCTGAATTAGATCATTACTACCCGGTATTATTTTCTGTATTGAGGAAAAGAAAAGTCACCCCTGGATATCTGAAGAAACATAACTGTGACCACTTGTAGTTTAAGCAAAATCAAGTAGAGAGTTTATGTTATTGTGGTTAGTAAACAGCCATCTATATATACAGACTGTGCTCTACTGGGTTGTAATAAGAGTTCTACTTATCATTGATGAAGAGTAGCATAATCAGATATAAACACTTTGCCCCCTCACACATGCAAGACTCATGGCTGGCAACTCTTTCTGTATTTTATATAAGGTTGATGGCATATTTTGCATAAAATTTAGAAACACAATCTTAATGAATAAAAAAATTATTAGGTTTTAAATATACATCATGTCAAGAATGTGTTGACAAATGGGAAAACAATGGGAAGGACTGCAAGAGATAACACAATTCAAAGACTAGTAAGAGCATTAAAAAAAACCCCAAACAAACAAGCAAGGGAGATGTTTGCTTATTGTTTTACACTGAAGACACTTATTTTGCCTCTGTAGTTATATTAATATTCTCTGATGCCTGTTCCAGAAATTCTCAGATATAATACCATTCTGCTCACCCTAAAAATACAGACTATTATGGTAAGTAAATAGTTACTGTCACAGGAGTACATATATTTCTCCTCCAAAGTGAATTATAAGCAGTTTTCTCTGGTGAAATAGAACAGTCTTGACACTATGCTAGAGAACATTAAAAAAACCCCACTCAAACTACATTTTGATCTGAAAAGGCATTGAATTTTTTGCCATGACAAAGTTTATTTCACCTTCAATGGGGAAATTTATCCCCAAATGACCATGAAGCACTGGTCAAATCCGATTTAATCATGCTATTGACAGGTCCCAAAGGAAGTGACTGAGGATGAGTCTATTCAATGCTTCTCTTTATCTTGATGTTTTCAGTAATAGGAATTACTAACAGTCTCTGGGTTACATGAGAATTTTAAACATTTTAAACATGAGAAAGGGCTAGACATCTTCAAAAGCATCAGCCAGTCGACCTCCTTGCATTAGCTAATTTATTGATCTCTTCAAGTTTTCCCACTTTGGAATGATTCTGTTTATTTGCATGTTATTTACTGACACCTTCTTAAATTATGTGAAAATCCTTCCTCTTGGAAATGTCTGGTTGATTTTCAACACAGTGCAAGAAATGCACTCAGTTATGGGACAATTTACATTGTGTGCAAGCTTCATTATATTCTCCAAAACCAAAATGACATCTGCTTCAGTTTTTAATACTTGTGCCTCTAGACTTTCTTCTGCCTTCTACCAAGGAGCCTCAGGAAGGAAAAGTAATTTTTTAAAGGAACAAAGGAGCACTGCAACTAGAAGAGACTTTTTAAGAAATCAGTGCCAAGCTTTAAAGAGGCACAAACTGATGACAAATTACATGCATAAAAATATAGCAAAAATGCTGACTATTGTACAACTTGAGCAGTTGTTACTGAGGCTTAAAAGTAGTGGGTGAGCAAATTCGAATATAGAGGTGTATTTTTACTTCAAGAATTGTTAAAACAGTAAAATTACAGACAAGATTATTTTACTTTGATCATATGTTGTTAGCAAGATTTCACTGCTCTACTTCAGAAACAAACAAACAAACCAACCAACAAACAAAAAACCCCCATAAATTAAGGAATAAAAACTACCATATTTCTCCTTGGACTTTTTTTCTTTAGCTAAAATGAAACACTAAAATCCTGGACTGTTATCAAAACTAGACCTTCTTGAATGAGAATAAAAGAGGATGTTTGAAGACTGAACTATGTAAAAGGGCTTCAGTTTTGAGGAGTTTCACAATGACAATAACAAAAGAGTTTTCCTGTCTTGAGGCAATGGACGATTACTTTTTTTTTAATAGATTATTGTGTGAGTCTTTTAGAGAAAATGTAACCCTTAGGAGGTATGTAACAATCAAACCACAGCTAGAATGAACCTGGGCCAGAGCCAGGGAAAAGAGAGGTCCTTTGTGTGGGTGTTCAGTGAGGAATTATCTACTCAGCCTGAAAACTCCATTTAGCTGGCACCTTACCTTGCAAACACCCAAATGCCATGCAGTGCTGTGGGTTGTGCGTTTGATAGCCATCACTCAATAGGTCTCTCTGCATCATGCATTCATTCTGATGGGACTGAAGTGCTCAGCTTCCCTAGTCAAACTGCACTATAATCCACACACCTGCCGCTGTGTTCCAGGGTGGTTCTTTTAGCACTAAGAACCCGTTCCCTTCCTGAGTCTCCTAACACTAGCTCCATGCGGGACAGCTGGGGGACAGCCCTGCAGCAAGTCCCAGGAGACAGAGTTAAGGATCAGCAGGTACGATGCTCCTGTGAGGCAGAGATGCTGCCCTTTCAAGGCATTCCCTCACCAGGGGAATGTCCTGAGTCACCTGTCTCACCTCACAGGTGAGGCCTTCCCACTGCTCTGAGCATCCCTGTTCACTGAGATCCAGGGGCTAATGGTAACATGAAAGGGATTGCACTTCACAAGGGCCTTTTCCTGGTCTTTGCTTCAAGGCCTGTTATTATTTAACCTGCCATCCGATGAAATGCTTGTGTAATGATTGAGGTACTTGGAGGTGCTGAAGTTACCCGGAATGCAACAAACACTTTGGGGCTGGGGCTCAGGACGTTTTCCAGCTAACGGGGCTTCTTCTGCTTCCCATCAAAGGGCTAAATAATGTTTCCACCACCACAGGAAAAACATGAGTTGATTACTATTGTAAGACTTACACACTAATGCGGGTGCTGGGTGATCCCCCAGAAATGGATTATTGTCCTTTTGCTGGAGGAGGGGGTGCTCCCTCCTGGATCCCTAGCCACGTGGCCGCTCGAGCCCCGAGAGAGAACACAAGAGACCACAGCCAGGGATGGACAGGAAAAAGAGAGCTTTATTTTTCCCGGGCTCAGGTAGATAAGGCTTTGGGACATTAGCATATGTCCAATCAGAGAGGCTGAGAACACCTTAGCCACCACCCATAGGGGCCAGGTTTCACAGCCAGTGGGGAAACGTACAAGGGATTTTGGGAAACTGAGTTCTTCAGGGAGATGGGGTTTTTACTGTAACAGTATCTTAACACAGGTTTGCTAGCCAGTTTCAGAAGTCCACCTGTGCGAGAACTTCTTCCACTGTACATCCTGAAGGTCAATTGCTACACACTAAGAGTAAAATTTGAAATTAGAAATGAAACAAAAAATTGGATTCCTGATGCTGTTTCAAGAACAGTTACTGAACAAGGTACATAAATGCGATTAAGAGTATTTCCAGTCACTCCTCAGTGAGTGCTCCAACTGCGTGGCCACATGCCCTTTTTCAGTCTGCCTCTTTGGTTCAATTAATCTTTAATTATGCTGTAAAAAATGTAAAAGCTACTGTAGCAGGGGTGGAGAGATAGAGATAGGGCTTGAGCCTGATGTGGTGCAAGAAAAAGTACCATCTCAGTGCCATCCCACTTTGGGATTTTATCCCACTTTGGACATTGACAGGATGTAATTTCAGTTTCTCATTTATCAACCAACTTAGGTCAGGGTAAATCCCTAGGACAGATCCCTATATCTGCTCTAACTGTAAATGGAGAAAGTGCAATTTAGTGGTAATGTTAGTATCAATATATCTTGAGAGTGAGCATGCAGGATGTGGTTATGTACTTTAAGTACCATACTAGACAGACAAAGGCAGGTTTGCTTTACCGTCTTCTTTAAGTACACCAATATATTCTGAAGTCTCTGTACACGCATAGCTATTGAAGCAATGAAAAAAATTCACAAAGTCAACCAGGTACAAAAATAAAAGCACTGTCTTCATTCTTGAACCTGAGACAGAAGGGAGTTTATTAAAAGGATAAAGCTCTGAATAGTGTCAGGACAAGACTGAGGGATAGAGAAAAGACAATCCCTTACAATCCCTTCTTGAGAGAGAGAATGTGAGACCTGAGAAGATACAAATGATGACAGTCTATAGGCATAAAAACATATGCAAACTGCTGACTCTAGTACTGAATAGGCCATTCAAAATTCAGAGTAATGATAGATGAGCAGATTTTTATGTGCACAAGTACATAAATTCTTTTCTTTCAAAAAAAGAAACAATTGAGAAAAAATGTAGAGCAACATTTGGATTGTAAACAGAGAGAACTTAGTGCAACCAAGACAGGAAAAAAAGGACATGAGTCTTATTCTACGGAACAACTTTCTCAAGGCCCAGCTTTTCTCACTATGAAGGGAAATGTGGAAAACATTTAATTCATGGAGATTTGGTAGAAACAGCAAGGAAAAAAAAAAAGATAAATAACAGGCAACCAAGAAACACTGAGACACACAACAACCACTTTTTTCCACAAAAGTGGTTTCCCTAGCTTTTCCACTGGATCCTTTTTGATAGATGTGGTCCACAACATGAACCATCTAGCACTTATAGATATTTAAGGTGTTGTACCAAACAACCTTTAAACATCTGTCTCACACTTTTTTTTCCTCCTTAAAAGAAATGAAAGCTTTCAAAAGCTCCTGTGCTGCAATTTTTCACCATGTATTTATCACCATCACTAGCACTCTGGAATTATCAACTAAAATTTGAAAACTAAGACGTTGCTTTGGTAATTACCAGATTACATGAACATCCTCAGTAGCATTTAGGCAGATATGTCAGGGTTAATTGTGGCATTCAAGTGTTTGAAGTAATGTGCTTTAATGTCCACAAGGAAGAACCAAGGCATTGTTTCCAAGGCCATCTCCTTGTTTTGAATTGATTGCAACAAAAAGAACTCTTTGCCAACATTCAGTATTCAGTATCCTCTCAGATGTATAAGTGTTTTAAATAGACCCCTCTCAGATGTATAAGTGTTTTAAATAGACCAACACTGTTACCATCCAACCTACCATTCTAATAGACATGGGATATGAATTATCATTTCAAAAGTTGAGTGGATGTAACCCTAATCAGAAATAACAGCAAAAATCTTGCAGACCATATTAAAACATTCACATTTCTTGATCTAATCATTTGACTGGTATTCATCATCTTGCCCCTTGCTATCAAGAGGAAATGTACAGTCACAGCCCAGAAAACCAATCTGGTCTGCACCAAGAGCAGCGTGGTCAGTAGGCAATTCTGCTCCTCCACTCTGCCGTTAAGTCCCCACCCAGACTTGCAGCACAGGAAGGATGTTGTCCTATTGAAGCGAGACTAGAGGAAAGACACCAAGATTATCAGAGGGCTGGAGTACCTCTCTGGTGAAGTCAGGCTGAGAATTGGGGTTGTTCAGCCTGGATAAGGGAAGGCTGTGGGTATACCTCAGTACAGTCTTAGTACCTGAAGGCGTCTTACTAGAGAGCTGGAGAGAGACTTTTTGCAAGAACATATAATGACAGGACAAGGGGGAATGTCTTCAAACTGAAAGAGGGCAGGGTTAGATTGGATATTAGGAAGAAATCATTTACTGTGTGGGTGGTGAGGCACTGGCACAAGTTGCCAGGAGAAGTTGTGGATTCCCCATCCCTGGAAGTGTTCAAGGCCAGGTTGGATGGAGCTTTGGTCTAGAGCAGGGTTGAAAATAGGTGCGTGAGGCACTGGCACAAGTTGCCAGGAGAAGTTGTGGATTCCCCATCCCTGGAAGTGTTCAAGGCCAGGTTGGATGGAGCTTTGGTCTAGAGCAGGGTTGAAAATAGGTGCTCTCTAAGGCCCCTTCCAACTCAAACCATTTTATGATTATGTGGTTCAATACTGTCAGTAATATTCAATTACTAGGAACACTGATGTTATGACTATGACATTTTACTAAACACATGATTTACAACAAGCAATCTCACCTGGTTCTAGTCACCCTCCACTCAAAAAAAGGTCTCTCAAAACAACCAAACATGCAGCATCTTCCAGCAAGGACCAATGAATTTTTTTTTAACATTTAAGACCACACAGTTGTTTAGGTGTCTCCTTTTGTCTTACAGGTCAGCAGCCAAAACTAGCTTGTCTCAGCAATGAGTGAATGCTGTTACCTTCATGAAAGTATTCAGTACTTTATATAATGTACTATAAAGTCATGTTGCATTCTAAGCTTTTTTGCCAAAATTTTATTGCAGTATATGGAGTGCACAGTATATGGATAATGTTAGCACATTTTAAAAAAATAGAATACTTACTTTTAGATATGTCCTACCTAAAAGAAGAAATAGTCAACTCAGAAAAACAAGTATGGGCTGCTCATCTGTTTTTGAAGGAAGATGGTTTTAAAATGAAAGGATGTGGGGAGTAAATGTGTGAGTGTCCAATGCAATAACAAAACATACTAAGATTCTTGAACTGGTTGACAACTACACACAAAAAAGTACAAGGAAGTTATTTATTGTAATAGAGAAGTGCCATCAGATTCTCATCTGTGTTTGAAATAGTACCAGACACTGCAGTCCCAGGAGTTTCTGTGCAGTTTCAAAGACAAACATGAACAAGGGAACTACAGTTTAAAAAGTGGGTTCGCAGTGCCTGCAAAGCATGGGCAACCGCGAGTGCCTCTGGGGGGGAAATCAAGCTGTTCCAAGAGGGTTGGCTCTACTTCAAGAAGACTTTGAATCATAAATACAGAGAAAACAAGATGGTGTGCCAGTTTTGGACATCAAGAGTAATTTGAACACCAGGAGAAATTTTTTTCACAGAAAGGGTTGTTAAACATTGCAATGGACTGCCCAGGGAGGTGGTGGAGTGACCATGCCTGGAGGTGTTCAACAAATTGCTGGAAATGTTAGTGCCACAGTCTAGCTGACAAGGTGGTGATTACTCAAAGGTTGGACTTGATTTCAGAGGTCTTTGCCAACATAAAGGATTCTGTGATTCTGTGATAGGATAATCTGGTGGTTTATTAGACAGAACTGAGGTTCAGACATCTACTTGCCTAGCCAGAGAGCATAAATGTGCCCTACATAAAGTGCACCGCAAAATGGAAAACTATCAAAACAAATGCAATTTTATTTTCTAAGTTATAATTTTTTAATGATAAACACTTACAACAAGATTTGGTGAAAACTCAGAGAAGAGCAGATTTGGTATGATTTTAAGATATATGATACTCTTGGTTGTCTTTTAAAGGGAAGTTTTTAAAATACTGTGTTTTTTCTAAGTACATATCAGGAATTTCTGTTATACACAAATTTAACCCACCACTGATTTTTTTGCAGATATGTGCACTTCTTGTTAGCTTAACAGAGCTTACTGAATTGAAAAACAGAGATTTGATTTAAAAATATGTTTACTAGAAGACACGCTGTGACAAAAGTCAATTTATCTTACAGCTGAGCAGAGATCACCTTCCTCCCCAAAATAAAATAGCCGCCATCACCCATCTACTTTCTACTGTCACTGAATCAAGCATGCTGGCAAGTCAGTATATCTGTATTAGCACTGAAGCCACCCACGGATGAAGACCTGTAAAAGGGAGGTTTTCTTTCCCGGAGAGTTGCGCTCCACGGAACATTACTGGTATCTATGAAATTATACCAGTAATCTCGTCATTGTCATTCAAAAAGTTAACTTTGCATTGGAGAAAGGATTTTTGTTTCGATTTAAGCCTTATTTGCATACTCGTAGCTAGAAAGGTTTTATATAAACACGGCTGGTTTAGATATGTCTACACTGTCTTCCAGATACTGTCTGCAATATCTTTTGCCATTTTTTATGTGTGTGCATATGAATATTAGCTGAATGAAAAACACAATCATCAATTGTAGTTCATATTGGAGAAGATGAGGTAGGAAATATGAATATCATCTCCCTAATGCTAAGTGTATACAGTGGATTTTTTTTATTTATCGCTCTTCTTCCTTCATAGACCTAGAGGGGAAAATGCTCTCTGTAGAATACTATCAGAATATGGATGATAGGCACAAAAAATGGAAAATGTTTATTGGAAACATGCATTGTTTTTCAGAGTTATCTCTGAGATAGCCATTTTACTATCAGTAGCTGCTGATTGGAAGGCAGGCAGGAATGTGCTTGGGATCATACTAAACAGTGGTGTGTGACTGCCTGCCCTATTAGCAATGGTTGAATTTTGCCCAAAGTCCCTGGACTTCTGGCATGAATGAGCTTCGACTTGAGTGTAGGTTTGGGTCTCTATCTGGAAGACAGTGTAGACATATCTAAACCAGCCATGTTTATAAAACATATAAAACCTGTCTAGCAATGAGTATGCAAATAAGGCTTAAATCGAAACAAAAATCCTTTCTCTAATGCAAATTTAACTTTTTGAATGATATTTGCAAGAAACAAATGTGCAGTTGATAAGCATTCTCCAGGTTCTGTTTTAAGAGTGAAAAAGCAGCAAATACTGCACAAAGGCCTTATCTGAATAAGAGACATAAAAGAGCTATTTGATAGCCCTGCTGTTCTCAGTAGAAATCTTCTTAGAAAAATGCTTGCTCCGTTCTCAGAGAAATTCAGTCCTTTGTGAGAGATCTCACTTTTGTACTTTGCTTCCTTTTCTAAAAGACCAGAAGTTTAATTTCTTTGAACTACAGAGGATGCCTGTTTAGGCCTAAATGTGGACAGTCATACTGTGAATCAGATAAGTTGCATACTTGGCAGAAAAAGAATTGCAAAGTGTGATGCTTCCGGCTTCAGTTGACTACAAGTTGTCATTACAAGATCCTGTCTCTTTTGAAATACTTCTCTTCTGAAAATCTCTTAAGTGTGGATTTCTTGCGTGTTACACAATGTTAGGCAGTATATGTTTTAGGAAAATACAGATAATAAAAATGCAACAAAAGTACATGAAAAGAGATTCAATTTTTTTTTTTAAAAAAAAAAGTGTGAAATAAGGTAATTGAAAGGTCATGTCATTGTCTAACCCCAGCCAGCAACTCAGCTCACTCATTCTCCCCCCCCACAGCAGAAGGTGGGAGCAAATCAGAGGAGCTAAAGTGAGAAAACTCATGGCTCAAGATAAAGACAGTTTAATAGGGAAAGCAATAGCCACACACATAAGCAAAGCAAAACAAGGTTTTATTCACCACTTTACATTGGCAGGCAGGTGTTCAGCCATCCCTAAGATAGCAGGGCTCCATCATGCATAATGTTTATTTGGGAAGACAAATGCCATCACTCCCTATTCCTCCTTCTTCCTCAGTTTAGATGCTCAGCATGATGCTATATGGGATGAAATATCCCTGTGATCAGTTGGAGTCAGTTGTCCTGCCTGTGTACCCTCCCAACTTCTTGTGCAACTCCCAGCCTCCTCACTGGCTGGGTGGTGTGAGGTGCAGAAAACACTGTGTAAAGTAAACACTGCTCAGCAGTAACTAAAACATGCCTGTATTATCAACACTGTTTTCAGCAAATATGAAACACAGGCTTCTTTGAAGAAAATTAACTTTATCCCAGTCAAAACCTGCACAAGTCATCACTCAGTCTGTTAGTGAGATAATATTACTTATGCACAGTATTATATTCCTTGTTAAATCCCATCTAGACATGTACTTTCTTTGCAAGGTTCTCTGTTTCTCCAGTAATAACACTGGTATTGCTTCTACGCAAGACATCACAGAGCATGCTTTGAAGATCTGTTAAATAGCACAAAGCTTTTCATGGGTAATGAATGGGCAATTTTTTTTCCTATCAGGAATGAAAGATGCAATTCATGGAGTTTCAGTGGGCAGAGAAACTTCTGCAGCACACAACAGCTGCAAAAATTAGTGCACTGTCAGGAGAACAGCCTAATAACTGTTTTCTCGTTCATTGCTCAAGGATGAAACTGCAGAGAAGTTATACAAATAGTGATGAATTATGCTGTACTGATACTGTGAGATGTACTAGATCATGCAGGAGGCTTGTCAATGCCCATATAAAATCATAGAATGGGTTGGGTTGTAAGAGACCTTTAAAAGGACATCTAGTCCAAAATCCCTTATCAAAATTAAATAAAACAGTGACTCAGAAAAGTGTGTAAAAAAAAATCATGTATTTTCTAACCACTCTAGTCACAGATTTCTGGCAGTGCCTCCTGCAACCCAGATTTATTGTCTTATTTTCCTACTACTAAGTTCAATTAACTTACTGCATGGAATTCATGGTCTCTGAGTGAAGTAAAAACTATTTAATGATTACTTTAAAAAATGTAATTAACACATGCACTGCCCCTGGCTTGATGCATTTTAATAGTGAAGCTGAGAGAAGAAAAAGCCTCAATGTAATTTAGAATTAATAAGCTTTCTTTTTACAACTTTATGAGCAGCTTGAAATAATTTTATGAAACTTTCAAGTATGTTTAAAAGAACTATGTACCAATAAGAAACTGTTCCTGAAATTTTATTTCCAGTTTGAAAACTCCAGGCCAATTCAAATGTAGGAGTGAGCACACCACCTACAGTAAAGCTGGACAGCATTTATTTATCATTATTATATTATTATATTATTATTTCTAAACCTAGAAAAGACACATCTGTAAGAAGCTTCAGCATGAAAAAAAGTGATTTTCCTATTTGATACACTAGTTTCAGGAAACCTGTTCATCAAGCCCTAGAAATCTAAAAACAATCAAAAATCTTGCAGAAATCCTAGAGAATAATGAAACTGTCGAACAGCAGTTTTTCAGGTCACTCATACTTGGAATATAATTTCCAACACAATGCCAATGTGTAAAGGTGCTCAAACACTTGTTTGGATCAAAATGACTGTGTTCACACAGTTGTCTGCTGTCTCCAATGCTCACCTACAATCTGCACTGTGTGCTAGAGACTGCAATTCAAATTCTTCCCAAGGGAAGTCCAAACATGCTGTCTGTACAAAGGGCATGGTTTGCTCCCTCCTGAAAGAAAGAGTAATAAAGGTCAGCAGGGAATGCCTCTGATTTCTTCAGTGCACCCCAAGTAGCATTTTCTATCTACTCAGCTTTATTCTGAGAATCAAAAAGAACCTGGCACAGGGCAGAAAAAGCTAAAGAACAGTCAACTGTAAACCTTTTCCTGGGTTATCTCAGGTAAGCCACTTTGTGTCTCACTGGACTTAACACCACCCACGAGGCTGATGTAAGAACAAACACATTAAATGTTGTCAAGCATGGGAATAGGGTCCACATGGAGAGATCCCATTTCCTTCTCACAGACTTGTTGCAAACACTATAACTGTGTGTCTAGTCTGAGGAATATAAGTAAACTTAATAGTCAGAATGACCCAACATCCTCACAGTAGACTGTTTTACATTTTTATCTGACACCTAATTTTCTATTAAATACTTATGCAATCCTTAGCAATATGTTTTCTTAAGTCTTACCACTGTCAGGTGTAATTTATGATTCTTCTCATCTGAGTTATTTTTAAACCAAATGAAATTATTTTTTTCTTCTAAAAACTGTCTTAGTGGTACTAATTCTAATTTGTGGCTGAATTAATAAAAATCCAATAACTACAACAAACTAATTCTTACAGTAGAAATTGAAATTCTACAGTACCGTTTGTAGATGGTTCCAGTAACTCTCACAACCAAAAGAATTTCCTAGATCAGCTGGGATAAGTCGATCTCAGTTAATGTTAAAAAAAATTTGCATTACTTCTGTAGATCTCTCACTATGGATTGTGCACATTCTTCTCTTCATGAATAATTTTTTTTATTGATTTTTGTATTGCAAGGTAAAACTCAATTACTATACGTTATCTTTGCATAATCCTCCCACAGCTTACTGAGCACAGAAGTATTTGGAAATATATTAACCACTGCTGAATCAGACCTAAAATTAAAAACTACTTATAAATATTCTTTTTCACTTTGAAACTCACATTGTACACACTAATATATTTTAGACTACTTTCACTTAAAAACATATATAAGTGTTTTGCCTCTGAAAATATTGTCCAAGTTGTAATATAACTCTGATGAATCCTTTGAGGAAACGCCTTGCAGAGCAAATCTGTTGTTAAAAAGTCACAATCAGAAGTTCATCTTTGAACTCTTCTGGTGTCACATAAGCTCAGCTGAAAAAGCCATTTTGACTGTATCATTATCAGTGTCAAATAAAATTTATGTTTTAATAGGACTAAAACGATACATGAGATGACTGTCCCACAGCCCAATAGCTCCTCTCTCCTAGATCCCATTGGATACTTCTAATGAAGTAGTTAACAGCTCTGAATGAAAATGATTCCCATGCAGAAGTAAAGCATGTATATTGCTTTAGGCATCAAAGAAACTGTAGGATAATATTCAGCCTAAAAAAGCAAATGAGGGAAAACAGTTTTTTATAAATAAGTATTCCACAAATTTTTCACATGCAAAGCCAGACTCCTTATAATCATCCTTATTGTAGCAGACAAGTAATTTCCTCTATTAGAGCTCTGATAGCTTTCCTTCATCTGAACTCTGCTCTCTGATGTTTCCACTTCTCTGAACAAAATTTTTGCAGACTGGAAAACAGCTCTTCCATATCCAAAGAACTAGAAATGTTTGTAGACTGTTTTGTGTTAAAATAGTGTTTTCCTTCACACATGAAGACAAATATCTAAGACCACCTCTCTCTGGACCAACATGCTTTTTTTAAATTAAAGTACTAAGTGATTCAGTTCTGAGCATCCATTATTTCAGCAAGTATTTATATTGTTCTGTATCTATTACATAAATGTTGCATTTGAATTATCACTTTGGTAAATCTTGAAATCGAATATTCTCTTCTCTACAGGAACAGTATGGTGCAATAAACATGGATATATTCCTGTAGCGTGGAGATTCCAGGATACATTTGGTTGTGCTGTCTTGGTGTGGTTCTGCCAACATGTATATGGATCGTTCAATTTTAGGAGAATGAATACTCACATTCATCCAAAATCTCTATTAGGTACTCCCAATACACGTGGAGTAAGATCTCTGCCTCTGCACTAATGAGGACAGGGACATATTTTACCTGCGTTCTGCAAAGTTTTAATGTGATCAAAGGACAGCACAGTTCCTTGCACTTCAGGTATTCAGTTTCGGCTGATGACTGTAGTCAGTAAAAGTGCTGAAGATTGTCTCATGGTTTTTGAAATCCTTTTTCTTTGTACTTCTCCTCACTCACTGGCAGCAGAAGTCCTGTCATCAGAAAAAAAACCCTCTTAGCTTTCATCTAAGAGAGAAAAGAACTGAATAGCAAAAGACTAATAAAAACTGTTTAAAATCTCTGGATTTTGAAATTACAAACAATGCTTTTAGTTACACAGCTTTTGCCCGTTTTTTTACCAAACCCCATTTTTTTCTTTCAAAAAAAAATACATAAAGGGAAAACAGTGATGAAAGTAAAAGGAGGCTATCAGAGTTTCTAAAGTTTACTGAAGCTACCCCATAACTAAATGGAGTGGTGTTTAACTTGAATGACTTCCCTCCACCAGGAATATAATTAATAAGGTTTAGGCCACTTTACTTGTTACTTATTTTATGCTGCCTTATCTTCAGGTCTTATCCTCAAAATTACTAACATATTTCATATTTCCAAATTAAAAAAAAAATAAAATTTGGAGAAACTATGTTTCT
>VXAY01003551.1:59357-129154 GCA_013399855.1 Oxyruncus cristatus | reverse complement strand
GTGGAATATCAAAAAACAAACTACAAAACCCACAGCCCAGGAAACCCATAAAAAAGGTAATTTGGGTAAGACAAAGTCTACACTCTGTCACCATATCCACAAAAAAATGCAGAAAAGCATTCACACATTAATTACTCCAAGTAGCCCAATTTCAATGACATAAGCAAGGCCTGGTTCACCAGATAACTTAGTGCTCCAGCTTATTTCCGGTCACAGAGCAGGTACTGCAGCAGAATGGAGTATACCATCTTGTATCGTTCACTGTATACAAGGGTTCTCTGATTTTTTTTATTGTTGCCACAGAAGAGAAGCTATTTTTAAAAGTTTGAAAGGAAAATGAAGAATTCATAAAAAAGACAGACTTACCAAAGGTGATCTTTCTGCTCATATTAAAGTAGTAGGTGAGTCTGCATGCCCTCAGCATAATTACAATTAGAGTAAATGTTCTCAAATTGTATTCAGATTTATTGTTTTCAAATTGTATTCAAATCAGAGGCTGGCTTATTTTTTGCAGCTACCTTACTGTAATGAAAGATACTGCCTCCCTCGAAGTCTGGTCCTGTTCGAGACATTTAAAACATATTCTGCATATTTTGATGCAACAGCTTGCAAAGCAAAGCTTGTGATGAGGTGGCATGATTCTTATCATGCTGAACTTTAATTCTGTGCTTAAGTAACAGATTGTAGGCAATTTTTTAGTTGTCTATTTAGTTGTCTATTCAGTTGTCTATTTAGTTGTCAATCATTTAGTTGTACATAAGGTTTTGATTTAAATTGTATTTTTAACAAAATACTGGTTTTTTACATTATATTTTCTATTTTTAAAATGTCATTTTTGTTCAGACATCAGAAAGCGGGGGGTGGTGGCAGAAAGAACTCTGTCCAAAAAGTCTTGCATGCCTGAATTTTTGGATGCCAGTTCCTTATGATGTTGTGTTTGCCATGTGAACAAAGCCTTTTCTGAGCAGAGTCATAATCTGCAAGCCTTCACAGTAACAGTTGATGATTTTATATGATCAGTATCAACAAGCTCAGTAATTGATACTGGCAGCAACCTAAGACCTTCAAAATGTACGTTCCTAAAGCATTACAGCCCCAGTTTTTGTTTCATATACAACATTAAACATTGGATAAATGGCAGAATTCTCAATAAAGATTATATGCCTAACCTTGCAAGCTGCCTTTGAGAAGGGTAGCAGGAGATACTTGGATTTACAGCCACTCAGCAGGATGCAGACAGTGCAGAGTAGGTAATTGCAGAGTATGAGGATTGCATAATCTGGTCTGTAGTTTTAAATCCAGACAAGAGGTCCACTTAGTCAAATCCTTTGAGAGCATGCAAAAAAATAAATGTTTGGAAAAGTAAATAAAATCTGCTTTGTAGTCTTGTACAGGCATTTAGTATATTTCCTTGGCTTTCAGAAACACATGCATTCTGCATTGTTTTTTTTTAAATTTTCTTATAATCTAACTGTTACAACAGAATGGGGAACCCATGGAGGTGTTGCACAACATCTCTTGTGGCATATCTTTTTGATAGTGGTCCACAGATTCATAACTTGTTATCTCCTGGCCTTGCAAAACTATCTCCTGGACAGCTTGCAAGACTTATTTCTGAAGTAATTCTGAATTGTGACTCCTAATTACCACTATTTGTTATCCTGCTTTTACAATTAAAGATTTCATACCCATAAAAAACAGTCTCCTCAATAAAGTCTTTGAACATTAGAAAAATCTACCTAGAACCTAGTAAGTCTTGATGATTCAGCTTCAGATATTGAAAATTGTTATACACCATCCATGAAATATATCTAAACTTCCACCTCAAAAGGTTTTCAGGCCCTTTTGACTGTTTGCTTCTTTTTCTCAGTTCTTCTCACATACATTTTCATTACCTTTTTAGAATTTGAGTGGCTTTTATAAAAAGTAAACCTCCAGACAAAGAAACTACTGGATTGCATCTATCCTTTGGTTGTTTTATTATTTTAATTATTGACAGAAATAAATGAATGCTAAAGACTAAGCTTTAAGAACACAAACCGTTGTTGTTAGTGAAAAGGAGCTGTAAAAGTACAAATTACCATCTAGATTTTTCTTCTGCATATCACATCAATTTTCAGAGTTTCATTTACTTTCGTTTTATTATGAAAAATCTTGGCAAAGACATTCCAGCTGAATAAACTAGCAAATTCCCAGTATCAGAGGTTTAATTAAATGTAAGTTTTCTTATAAGCCAGACTATGGTTCAACATATGAGTCCTTTTTCCAAAACAGCTGTCACAACTGCCAAGTAATTACCATGTGATAATAAGTCAAAGTTTCTCTATGGAAGCGAGAGAAAAGAATTAGCTCAAGAGAGAAGAGGAAAATATGCTGGATGTTAGTAAATTGAGCAGATTAGTTTTAGTATGTACAATTTAAATAGAGATACTTTTCCTGAAAATTCTAACTAATCACCAGTGTTTCCAAATGCAAAAAAAATGTCAGCTGATTTTTTTTTTTAATATCCCCAGTATTCTACTTTACCATTACTATCACTAACTTTATAATTTCTGAAGTCTCTCATTTTTAATGATCTACCAAATCCAGCCATAGTACTTGGGGAGTAATCTAATACTAGCATATTATTATGGTATGGCAAACTCTGGAGCACTGAAACCCTTAAAGGGCTGTTTGGTTTGCTTGACCAATTCCTCTAAATTCTGCTTCCTCTTTGCCTTTCCCCCTTCCATTGCTTTGTGGCTTCTGTATCTCGTACAATGAGCATAGGAAAAAACAGCTCCCTCAGGAGTAGTTTAATAATTGTTTCCTTCCAATTCAGCATAAAGTGTAGGGTATACTATTAACAGATGAGAAGCCCTGGAAAAGAGTTGAGATGTTATCCTGTGAGGTATTCATCATGTCTTCAGACTGCTCACCAAAGATACTCAGTGGGAAAGATAAAAGCCAGTCCTATACAGGACATAACATCAACTCACTAAAAACAAATTGTCTCCATCAGTCTATGGGGATTCTAGGTGGACAAAAACTCTTTTACCAAGAGGTGTTGCACACCAAACTGCTAAATCAGGTGAACGTAAGGTTTTCTTCTCACCCATTTCAGGGAGAGCAAACTGAAACTACAAATCAGTCCCTTCCTATCTAAAGGCAGTTGACAGTTTCTCCTCTCCCTCTCTCTCTCCCTCCCCTCCCCTCTCCTCCCCCTGAGATAAATCTCTTCAGGCCTAACTGGTTCAAATAAAACAGCTTTCAAGTGCCAGCCATTTTTTTTCCCCATTAAAAGCTGAAGATACCTACCATTCCTAAAAAGCTTTATCTGAATTGGATTCTTTCTCTGAATCCTATCATTCTGTGCAATTTTAGCAGGCTGGAAGATTAACAAAACGCTCGAGGTTCAAGCTCTCCTTACAGCACATTGGATCCTGAGTCCTCCTGTAACACGCAGCAAGAACTTACTGAAAAAAACTTTTTCCTAGTCTTTTGTCATTAGTTGTATAAACTGGGAGTTTTTAGGAATGAAAATTTTATCCTGAAGGACATTGTACTAGTATTGAAGAATACGGAATGCAGCACGAACATATGCAATGCTGGAAAATCAACGCACAGGGCATTTGTTCTACATAAACTCCTGTAGCTATGCCAGCATCAGAGCTAAGACGATGTAAAGGCTTACTTGCAGTGACCTTTTTGCATCACTGATATAAAGCTTCTACACAGCTTTACAACCTTTGCATTAGCTGAAGTAACCCTTTTCTTGACAAGAAGGAAGAAGTAGTGGGTATCCCATCACAAAGTTTCTCTTTTGGAAAATGCCACTTTGCCAGATTTCATATTGTACAGTCAGAATTTAGTTATTTACCAAGAAACAATCAGAAATACATGTATACAAATATATGAGCGGGTTTACCAGGTAACTACATATAAATACAGAATAAAAGAGAGTAAGCAATGGCAGCAAGCCATAATCAAAGACTTCAGAAGTTTTTGCTAGAAATGGTGCTCCCTGGGCACTGTTGTACAAGCTAGGGGATTTAGAGAAAAGAAAGAGAGATGTGAAAAAGCCGCAGCTCCCATACAGTATAACCCAGCTGCCCTAGAGCCACTGACCCTCGAAGCCGGGCTGTCCAGAAGATCACCAGCCAAAGGGGAGGGACAGGCTGGCTCTGCCCCCGGCAAGTCGTGCCAGCGCCGGCTGCCGCCGTGCGCTACTCCACTCCACTCCTGCAGTGGTCCTGCAGGCGCGGCCCTTTGGGACAAAAATAAGCCCCGAGCCACCTTCCCTTCCTGCTCCGTCAGCCTCCCGCTGCCCCAGGGGGGTCTCCCACGAGACAGGCGCAGGGCCCCGCTCCAATTAGCCGCTGGTGCGCGCCCCCGCCCTTCCTCCGCCACATAAAAGGCGGCGAGCCCACCGCGGGCAGGTTCTCCTGTCCGAGGGGGTTGGTCGGGCAACGGCTGCCTTGGACTGGTCTTTTGCTGTCGTTTTCCTTGCCCAGGTGGATTTGGGGCCGCTTTGCTTCAGTTTTCGACCCCTGTCGCTGCGGTACCAGCTGGCTCTGCCGCAGAGCCGCTCCGGTGCGCTCGAGGTTTCCTGAGCCGGTACAGCCCAGCGGGTGCGGGGCCGAGCCGGGCCGAGCCAGGGGAGCGCAGCGGAGGCACCATGCCTGCCACCTTCGCCGAGGGGCGCCTGGGGTGGCTGCTGCCGCCGCTACTGCTGCTGCTCTGCATCAGTTTCTCGGGCGGGAGCCCCGCAGGTAAATGTAAAAGCTCCCTTGTGCCGCGGGCCGGGTCCCCCTCCGCCCTTAGTGTCGAGCGGGCTGGTGCGAGGGGGGCCAGGACACCGCCCGGGAGCAAAGGTCCTCCCTGTCCCGCAGCATCTCCTCGGCTCCCGGGGGAGCGCAGCGCTGGCCCAGCCAGCGGCGGTTGCTGTTCGGCCCTGCCTGTGGAAATGGCTCAGCCGTTTCCTCTCCTCAGCGGCCCCGACCCTCCCCGGCGCCCCTGTCTCCCTCAGCGCTCGGGGCTCTCTTAGGGCAGCGGGGAATCAATCACCTCTCCGCTGTCCCCCGGCATCGGAGTGGCTGCCGGCCGCCCATCTGCTGTGTGCTGTCCCGTAGCCTCAGCTCTGCCTCTCAGAAACGGGAGGATTTATTAGCTCACAGGTGCGGGACTGGGAGGCTGAGGCATAGTGTTTTATTGTTGCCCTAACCGTACCGAGTAAAACGTTTAAATCCTGGAGAAAAAAAACCAAAGAAGAATGAATTGGTAGATTACAATGCTAAAACATCAGTGTGCCTAGCAGGTTGTGAGGAATGCTCCTTGGGATTTAATACCGAGGTTTTAAAAGTGGCGTTTAAAATCCATGAAAGATGAGGGGCTTGAGCCTTCTGGGTCCTCTTCTTGTAGTGGTTTTTAGTAGCTTATCACCGGGCCTGGCACTTCTCAGGAAATATGAGTTTGTTTCTTAAATCAGTGGATTTCTGCTGTTAATCCCTGCTCTGGGAGGCACTGCGGAGTAGAATGGAATGATATCAGGAGGAACTACCACACAGCTGATGTTTGCTGTGCAAGATGAGCTTTCTCTAACAGGTCTTGCCAAGGCCTGAAGTTCTGTCACAACGTGTGTGTGTGAACACCATGGCTGTGAGTTGAACTAACCATCACTAGTTCAGCTGCCTTTTCAGTGTATGATATGTAAATAGTTATATGTTTGTACCTGCCTCTTTCATACTGAGAGGAGCAGTACTGTTTCCTGTGTGATGGTAATTCTCATAAAATTTGTAGTGGTCTCACGTAATGTGACAGGAAACATACTCTGCAGTTCTTAAGGCTGGTTTAAAATATGTATTTATATGTGCAGGGGAAAATCTGCTTTGTAGTTCTTTAGTAGTCTGTAAAATATGTACATGTATTTCTGTAGACATGCAAAACTTGAAGGCCTTTCTAACAGCTTACTTCATTGAGAAGTTTTGTGACTGTAAATTGCCTGATATTTATCGGAACATGTAAGTCACCATGTGGCTAACTTGCCATAGGGTGGTTTCCTCTGGTGTCCGTTGCTGCCAAAAAATTGTAACCTGATGGTATCTGAAGTAATTATAAGTTTATATATAAAACCATTGGTGAAATGATGTGCTCTTATGAAAAAAAAAAAGACAAACAGATAAAAAACAATATACTATGTTTCCAAAATGTCCGCAAATTTACCATCTTCCTAAGGTGATGGAAATCGGGTTTGGTTTTATCAGAAATAAGCCAACAGCTTTAGTACCTTTTGCCTGTATAGAGTAAGGCTGTGGTTTTTCAGACTTGCATTAAATGTTTTTATAGCTGTATGAATGAGGTAGGGAGGCTTCATACTGTGGTTTCCATGATGATTTAGGTGTAAGGAAGAATATGTTAGTCACGCAGTGTTTATCAACTAGATGTGTGTAAATCTAGTCAAGCACAGGGACTATAGGCACAGCAGCAGCAAAGGGAGGTTCATGCTCACTTGGAGGGAGAAGAACTAAAATCTGTCTTCCAGTAAAGTCTGTAAACACTATGTGTTTTGGAGATGTGAGGGTTCTTCAACTGAAAGAAATGCTTCAGTATAAGTAACCAGTGTGAGTACTAAGTGTACAACGACTGTGTTGCAGAGAGCTGAATTACATAGCCTTCTGCAGCTGGTCAGGCAGATATCACAAAAGCCCTATTAAATTTTTGTTTCAAGATACATAGCTTGGAGAAAATACTTATTTTTCTGCTATTTTTTGCTTAGTTGTTTAACTAAAATAAAAGCAATGGCTTAACTTTTTCCAAAACAATTATTCTGTGTTGACCTAAGGGTAATTTCTAACACATCACAGCACTGTTGTTCAGAGCTTGCTTCTTTGTTTGGTTACCGTTGTGTTGCCTAATGTAGTTGATTGATTTAGGAAAAGCAGTCTCACCACATCTCATATCCCAGCTTCTGCTCCTGAAAAGAAGGAAAGGAAAAAAGAAAAAGAAGGAAAAGAAACCAAGGACCGATGTGTAGAGAACACACCTCAGTTCTTACAGACTTTGTTTACAGGTTGGATTTTTCTGGTTTGCCCTAAGGGAAGGATGCTTATCAGGGCATTTGGAAGTCCTTCATGTTGATTCTCTGGTGTCTCTGGTATCTCAGGTGTATTAGGAGGTGGCTGGTTTGGGATGCTACCGAATGCTTGTGTACTTACACAGAGTGTATGATTGATAATAAACCTTAATGATGTTAAATTAAACTAAATTGTATTTCAGCCTTTTCTTGTTCAGTTGCTTTTCTGGCTGAAAGAGAGCAAATAGATTTTTAAGCCTGACATTGCTCTGATGGTGATGAGCATGGTACATCCACGTTTTATCCCCCAAATATTGGCTGCAGTATGGAGCAGAGGTAAGATGGAATATAAATTAATGATGTCATACTCTTGGAAGAAGAGCTCTACAAGCTACCCCACTATTGATTAAATCTAATGCAAGTTAATTAGGGGCTAAGGTGTGCAACTATAACTCAGTAGTTTGAGAAGTTACTTGACTTGCTTACATCATTGCCTGGCTGGATGGCACTAATAATGCAGTGCTGCCATACCTTGATCTCTAATGCTATTCAGCAGGCGTACATGAGAGGAGAAGAGCGGTGCAGTGTTATCTCTGTTCTGTGTAGTTTGACATAGGGACAGGTAAGACTCGAGATGTGAGAGCAGTGGTGACAAGAAGTAATGCTACTTGTCTGCTTTCACTTACTGCGTGACTCAAAGAGGAAAGACAAGATGAGAATTGTTTTAATATGCAGACCATGTTGCAGGTCATCTGCCTTCATTACAGAGGGATAATAGAGTTGCTGTACATCTTGGCACTTGTGCCTTCTAGATTTATAATCTTTGGGGATTTTAATTACTGTGCAGTTGATCCACAACCTACTTAGAATGCCTTAAGATGCTGCAGGTATAAAAGTCCATAGGTCTTTCCTCAATCTTACCATGAATATCAGAGAAATTGTAGCTCTTCCTGTTCTCAGGATCTCTGTGTAGCAGAGAATAAGACTTACTGGCTGGGTCATAAGCAGATTGTCAGCAGATCTTGAGAGCAGATTACTTAAATTCTTTTATTAGGAGAACTGGTAGGGAAAAATTAGTTGTGAGACCAGTGGACTAGTATGAAAGAGTGTGCAAATTAAACAAACTGTTGTTAAGAACCTGTAATGCTTAATTTTTTAAATCATATCCTTTGACTAGCTTGTTTTACTCTTGATCCAAACTGATTGAAGTATGATGGGCAGATTGAGAGAGCAGATGGTGCAAGCCAGGCATGACTGCGATGTAGTCTTGAGTAACTCTGTGCTGAAAGTGCCAGTGGGAGAGTCTGTGGGTTGTCTGTGCCTGTAGTGCTGAAATGGGATAGGAGCATTAGTAGTGTCATTCATTTGTAGGAAACGTCAGAGTGCTGACTTCACCTTTGCTGAAGGCATGCAGTTCTCAAAAAGTTTGAATGAACTTAAAGTATGATGTAACTTTTCACTTTTCATCTGTGTGTTTGTTGCTGTCTTGGATACCTAAAAGAGCTTATCACCCCCATGCCCCCAAGACTGTAACTGCATCTGTAAAATGTGTGCCATTTTTTGCCTTGTGTGACTACAGGCAGAATCCCTTACTCTGAGTGCTGTGATGGGAGAACATGTTCTGCAATACCTTGGCATGTGAAGATCGTGTTTGTTTTGTGCTAACTAGCTCTGCCACCCAAGTGTGGAAACAGAAAGGAAGGAGCAAACATTTCTATTCTTCTAAAACATCTACGTACCTTGAATTCTTAGTGAAACAAAGACTTAAACTAAGCAGGTTGTCTTCTTCCTCTGCTGTTCTTTCTCCAGTCAAGAACATAAAGCAAAATGCTAGAGTCTTGCCTGGCTGTTGGGGAAAAAAAACTGTTGGAGGAGGAGGATAGGATTTCCAGTGGTGTTCAGGAATATGGAAATATCATCGTTAGTATTAAATGTTGAAGTTCGTGTTTGACACAGATGTCTTTTGTTTTGCTTACGAAGGTGCTAATAGGAGGAAATAAGGTTTGTTCACTGGATCACAATAGACTTTTAAGGTTGGAATGAAGTCCTTATTCTATTAGTCATTCTGCTAATCCATGTTAAAAATAGTCAGCTAGAGTCAGTGGTTGTCTAAGCACAGGAAGAAGTCAGGAGTACAGTTTATAAAGCTTACTGTAATATTCTGAAGAATGGCTTTGCTTGACTACAGGCTAACTACAGGACAGAGCTGTATACAGAAACTAGAGATCGAATTATACTGCCTCTGTTCTTCAATATTTTCTTGCCTAAAGGGAGCTAAAGAACTACTGAAAAGCACTGCTCGTGTGTTTTTCCATGTATATGCGCAGAACTTGGGAAGAAATGGAGGAGGAATGCTGAGGTGAGGAGCTTCTGCTTGAATCTGTCTCATGAACTAGCTTCTAACTCAAATAAAATTTCTTTAAACTTCTTTTTAGATCCAGTTACAACAACGCAAGATACCAGTCAGTCTCAGGTGAACTCCTTGACTAAGATGCAAGCTGGACTTAACGAATCATCTGGTAATTGTTTTATTTCAGTACACCTATCTTAGTACTTTTTCCTAGTGATACTTATTTATTATGTAGCATGTTTCATACTCAAGTCTTTTAAAATAAAAAATTGTCACTTTTCAGAAGAAACAAGAGTAGATATACCAGCTAGGCCTTTTAAAGCCATTGCTTCAAGAGATTGAGTGTTATAAGCATCTGTTGTAGTGGAAAAAGCTATCCAGCTGCCAGTTGTGTGACCTGTTGCCCTTACGCCTATATGCCATCAAAACAGGCAGGTTGGACAACGCCTGAAGTAGTACTGTTGCAGGAGTGTTCTACCAGTTAGGCCTGATAATTTTTCATGTGAGGGCTCCTTATGCTCTTGTGTTAGTGAAAGGTGTAATAATGCCCTTGCATCACTATGCCTGCTAGCTTCATCCATTTATTTTATTAATTACAGCTGTGTCAAAACCATGTATTATTCCTTCTGCTTTTATTTGCCGAAATCTGGGTCTTAAATGTGGTGTTGACAGGGAGCAGAGAATAAGTTCCAGGCAGAAGAAGAAATGAATGATTGTTGATTCTACCTTTTATTTCTCCCTAAAGATGAGAGAAGCAGGATTTCAGCAGTGTACCAAAGCTCATGTTGATTGGTACAAATCGAACAGGGGAAAGTTACATTTGTACATGAACTCAATCAAATTATGACAAGTTGCTCTGCAGGTTTTTTTTCGTTGGAGATAGTGCTATTTATCTGCTGTTCATCTTCAGAGCTTTTTAGCTCTGTGAGATCTATGGGTGCAATAGCTAATAGATTCAGTAACCTTCTACATACATAAACACAAATCGACATATGAGGAAGTATTTCATATAATATGACCTCACCTGGCTATTTTCATTTGATATGTGAATTGAGGATAAAAAGTCAGTATGAAGATCTGTTGGAGTGCAAGACACTTTAAAGGTTGTCTAGTTTTTTGTGTATTGGTAACAGCTACCATATGAACTGGCACTGGTGCTTTTTGAACGTGTCATGATGGATTTTAATAGCAAACCAGGTGATGAATGTAGTAGACTGACAAACTCAGGTGATCCATGACAGCCTTAGCATGTTTTCGGAGTGTTTGTGCACACAGGCTAAGATTTGCCAGAACTCTTTCAGCCTTTACGTGTTAATTCATGACTAAACACTGGACTAGTTTGTTTCTCCATTGGGCAAAAACTGAGGCTCAGTTGTGTTTTTGGCTAGAGCAACAAGACTTAGTGATAGTGCTAGGGACAACTTCGATTCTTGCTTGAAAAGTCATTTTGGACTGCCAGTTGAGATTGACAGGAGTCTACTGTCAACAACATCCTCTGTTCTTCTATATCAACCGCCTTAGTATATAGGTTTATTTTTACTTAAACTGGTGGAAACTTGACGGAAGGTATGAAAGCGCAGATGGAACAAGCCAGGCAAAAGGTTGATTGCCTGTTGCACAGCATTCCATGTGCTATGAGCTGACGTGATGCCTTTGAAACTGGCCAGCAACTTAAAAGCTGTGTGGTACCTCTCCTTACGCCTTTAGATGCAAACTACTAGCAGGAACCGCCTTCAGCACTGAGCTGAGAGGCATGTGTTTAAGGGCTTTACCTGAAAGTTCATTATTTTATTCAGGAAAGGAGAAGGAGTAATTATGAGGAGATCTAGCCTTTCAGAGATACTATTTCTACTGCAGAGTGATGAACTCTGCCACCCAGTGCTTCTCTCAGCAAGAAAACTAAAGCTGCAGCCAAATTCCTCTTATTTTCTCAGTTGTGAGTAGGCATGTTTTCTATCCGTGGACAGGAGAGATTATGAAGCCCCTTTACTTCCATAAAATCTAGAATAATTTTCTCCTACAATGCTGTATGATTAAACAGTAATTACTGTTCATGTATTTCTGCAATGCGTTATGAAATATCTGACATTTTCAAGCATGTAAGATGTGGCTTAAAACATTTAATGTGTCTAGTGGGGGTGGAGAGGAATCTATTGCTTTTGTTTCATCACTAAAAAGATTATTGTAGTTGGTCTACATCTGTTAGAGCTGTAGTTTACTAATTTGCTTTTTTTCTGTTCTTGAAATGCACCAGGTGTGTGAATAAGTGATGGGAACAGACTGTTTGTGCTTGCAGTTTCTGTATCAAGCTTTGTAGGGCTCTATAAAGGATCTCTCTGAAAAGTATGTGATCTATAGCCCTTCTGGAAAGGGATTTTGCAGACCATAGTAAACATTTTAAATATAGGTTTTCTTCACAAGAGGAGTAGTTTTTAGTCAGGGAGATGATGATTGATATGGATATTGATATTCTTCATGTGTGGAAGCGCATTTCCTGGATAGGACAACAGAACTTTCGTGGAGGAGTGAAGATCTCTGACTATATTCTAGTGGATCACATGTTCTAGTGGTGTTCTTGCGTAGTCTTTCTGGCTGTGTGATAAAATTGTAGTGGCTTGGGGAATGGCAGAGTCCTGTCCCTCTGTTTCTTCATTTTTCTAAAGCTTAGTGCTTTTTCAGGAGCTGTTTAAACATGGATGTAGTCCTGTATTGCTCTAGAATCTATCTGTAAGATACAGGTGACTTTTTGAAACAGGCTGTGAAACAGTGATGACACTATCAGAGTATTGACATTCACTATTAGAGCATTAAATTAAGGCTGGAAACCATCTTCTAGCATAGTGTAATTGCTGTAACAGCAGCCCCACAACACTGGTGCTTTAAGATTCTGTCTGTTAACACACAAGGTATATAATAGGATCTCTATAGTAGTCAGCATTTGGCAAGGTTATTTTTCCCCTCCCTAAGATTGCTATAAATAATGGTTGCGCTACCTTGTTGACATGCTGCTGTGTGATTACTTATATAGGATAATATATTACTTTGCTTTGCTCCAAACCTTAGGTCCAGATCTTACCACACAAGATCTCAAGCAGCCAAGCAAGGAGCACCAGTCTAATGGCTCTTTTTTGCAGTTCGAGATACTCATACCTGGTGAGTGTGTTATTTTTTGTCTTCCATTATTTTATATCCAATGCCTGTGCTTACACACAGTCTTTCATGTGAGTTGTAGAAGGAGTGAAGATGCTCAGAGTAAGCATGTGATGAGCTCAGTAAAAAAAAATAAGTTTATACTACCATTGACTACTGTGTTCTAACAACTATTTTGCAGTAGAGAATTACATTCTTTATTAAAACTGCAAGTAAAACCAATTCATAGCTATCTCTCCTTCCAAATCAATTGAAGCAACAGTTCTTTTGCGCTAGTGAATTTTATAATTAATTTCTTGGACAACTGGAAAAACTGAAATCTCTCAAAGGTTTGCAAAGTACTGGCATGATATTTTAAGGATATAATTGTGCAGGATTTATGCTGTATTTTCTTCTGGCAGGCAACTTAAGGTAGTGTCTGTTTCCTGTTATGGTATGTGCACTGTCGGTACAGGGTTGCCCCAGATGTCAGTCTTGCTAGTGGTTAATCTTCAATATCAACATTTCCTTGTTCTGTTCATTTAAAGAGTGGCTTTAACTTGAAAAGTGATTTCAAAAGGTACAGATTCTATTTTAGCCAGTGTAATCTGACTGTAAGACTTTCTGCTCTGAAACCAATTCCATTTGTAAAATTTGATCATAAACAACCTCAATAAGCAGAGTTATGCTTGACTCATTTATTGCGTAATTGCTCCAATAAATGTTTCAGTAACTGACTTTGCTCTGCTATGAATAGCTAAGGTGTTACACTTCTAAGTTTATCTCCAGTTCAACAGATCTGAAATATTGTGACTGGGACTTGAAGTTCTGGACATGCTGTTCTTCAGGTTGTAAATTTCTAGGCCAGACCCAGTCAAGTTCACTTATTCTGTATTGGGGAGTGTCTGGTACTTCTACTTCAACCAGGCCTTACTGTTGCCTAGGTATGACTTGCATTACTAAGACAGTGAGCTGGATTTTAAAGCTTACTTTTGTCTTGGAAAGAATGCAAGCTGTGAAATACAGCTGCCCTTTTTTGACCATCAAATACTGCAGGGTATGCCTAGGGTTGGGGTAATGATTGGAATAAATTTTCATGGAGGATTCAGATGGACTAACCACACTTTTACCTAGAAGGCATGAAAGAAAAGGCCAATTATGGAATAAAATGTCATTGCTAACAGGTACAATATCTAATGTTTTCTTATGAAAGGCTGTTTCTATGGGTCAGAAGCTAGTTGCTTTTTCGACATGTGTGAACCTGTTAAAAGCAAAAAACTATCATGTTTTTCTACAATATTGGAATGTTTTCACATTTCAATTCTACTGATTTGTCAGGAAGGCAAAGGTGGCCACAGATTGGTTTGAAGATGATTGGATTTCAGCTGGAGTATCTGTAATGTGAAAGATCAGATCCAACTGTGATCCAACAGTGTTAGGGCTGTAGATTTTATCAAACAACCCTAGAATTAGGATATGGCTGTGATCTCAGAATCATAAAAATCTGCAACTGTCTAAAATCCAGAGGGTTACAGATATTTATGGCTTACTCTTCTTGACATTAATATCCCTTTCTATATACTTACTATGTACTTAATATTTTTTGATTAAATCATGTGAACACATAAATCTACTTTGCTTTCAGTGAAATAATTATCTGTATTAGACCCTTTGTAAGTAAACTAGAAAGTTTACCTACAAAATGGAGTGTGTAATTTTTGTAATGAATGTGTATCATAACATGGCTTAAGAACATTATGAAATACGTTTCAGATGGTTTTTTTACCCTGTAAAGTATGAGAAGAACTCTGTATTGAACTGTAATCCTGCATATGTAAACACAAGCTTCCAATCTCTTCTTCCCCCAGCATGAAGAAATCAGTTTTTTCATTCAAAATTTTTTAAACTTCTAGGTCCTCCTGGTACTTCGTTGAAAAGAGGTATCAGTTTGGCCAATGCAACTACAGTTGAACTTTCATGTAAATTAGATCCAGATTCTCGTTTGAAAAATCCTCAAGTGACTTGGAAAAGGGGAAATGAAACAATCAGTCACACCAGTAAAACTGAGAACAGCTGGAGCATCAAGTAAGTGGCATTCTTGACAGCATAACTTGCAGGCTGTAAAGAGTTACCACGTGTATATACACTGCCCACTACTAGCCATATATATATCGGAGAAAAGCCAAATGCAAAGATTAATCATCACATTGAAGTTGCAGGAAAGGAGAAAGGGTGCAGGTACCTCAAGCCTGGAGGAGGAGCTTCTGTTCTTCCTTTAGTGCTGGAAAAAAAAGAAGAAAAAGAACATAATGCAAGGAAAACATAAATAAAAACACAGTTCTTTGAGGTAGAGTAATTCTGTTCAGTAAGTGAAGTAGTAATATCAGTCAGATTTTTGAAATTTTAGCAATTTCTCTTTCAACATTTGTCTTTTCCACCTCATTGCTGCTTTGCAGAAGTCTGAAAGCATCAGTGGCCAGTTTCTTTCCTTCATAATTAGCAAAACAGAAAAAATCAGCATTACACTAAAGATGTTTTGAGGGTTAACTCTTTCAAACCTCTACAGAAACTCAAATGTTGTGGAAACCTTTCTACAATTAATAAAAGTTACTATTGTTCTTTAAAATTAGGCTGTTTACACGTTTTTAACCAGGTGGTCTCTAGTTCGTTTCTGTATGGCTTAGGTTTGTTAACAGCAATAATACTTTTATAAAATTTCTATGATCTAAAATATGATGACAGTGTGATTGTCACTTTCTGACATCCATATACCCAAACACAGCCATGCAGGTGTCTTTCAAAATTACAGTGAAACCTGTAGTTTGCCAGTGGAGAAGATGCTGGACATTATTAGGTGGCAGTTCTTCAAAACTCCTTTTTTGTGTTGAACTAACTGGTTTCAGAGGAGATTACTTCTGTGGTTTGTTCTTCCTAAGGTCCTACATAGAATATGCTAAATAGTTGACATGGTGAGCCTGTTTCTGATTTCGTAATGTGTAGATCATACTGCTTAAAGAGGTTTTGGCCTTCTGTGACCCTGAAGAGTGAAAGTGATTTTTGTGTTCCCAGGTGTGCTTGTGATCTTCTGTTTTCTTAAAAATGTCATCCTATTTCTGCATTGCACTAAATCTAGTGTTTCAGTGATGTATGTTTTCTGCTACTAATCCTTACTGATTACTTTAGAATGTTAACTAGCAGTCACTCATCGTTGTAGGACAAATGAAAACACATGCAAAAAGCAAATTTTTTTTTTTGTTTTAAGATTGGTGATCGTGGATAACAGTAAGATGGGAAATTACAGTTGTATTCTGAAAGGTGAAGAAGAAATCAGTGCTACGTTTTATTTACACGGTAATTGTATTTAATTTTTATTGATTTTAAATTTGTTTCACCTGACCACTGCAAACCTATATTAATACAGCTTCTAGATAGTATGGAAATTGCAACTTAATTTGATAAGTAGTGACTAATAAGGTCAAGCTAAGTGAGAATTACTTTCAAAGTCACTTCTGTAGCATGGAAGGAGGACAAAAACTAAGAACCTTTTTTAAAAGAATTTCTAACAACCAGAAGAACATACAGGTCTGCTTTTTTTCCCTTAATGAGTAACTCATCCCCCTTTCCCTCACCATCCCATGAGCCTGAGTGAATACTCTTCAGTTTCTGGGTGATGGAAATAAAGGATGATGTCTCGGATAAATTCTTCAAAAAGCAGAGCCAGTAATTTGAAAGTTTGGTGTGAGGTTTGGTGTTAAATGTGAAGCAAACATTGGTAGAATAGAGGCAGATTTTCTTTAAATTTCAGTTGTATTTCTGAAACACTGAATTACTGTTTTAGTGCATCTTTTATTCTCTATAAGAATAGCACTTACATGAACAATTAGATGCCTCATTGGGCAGTATGAGTGCCCTTTTTTCTGTTCTGTGTTCTCTTCTGCAATCATGTTACCCCTGACACTACTAGGTGAATGGAAGATGTGTGGAAATGAAACTAATACAAGCTGCTGTTACGGTAAATAACTCTCATGAGAGAGTTATTCCCTTCTGTTCCCACTACCCAAATTCTGCAAAGAGCAAGGGAAGCATTTAATATGTGAAGGATTTACAGGATCTACATGAGAGATTTTCCCTGAGCACAGACTCTGAGAAACCCCATCTCTTCAATCAATATCCTAACCTCAGCTAAAATAACTACCAGGGCTTTCTAATTTTCAGTGCTGCAAGCTGCCTTTGTTCAGTGGAAGGTCTGGTAATATGACTTGAGCAAACCTCGTGTGTGTTCAAATCTTTAATGTTGATACCTGCTTTCAGACCTTCAGCTGGGGGAGACTAGCTTGCAATACTGAATGAAGACAAAATTGTAGTTTATTCAAGCCTGTTAATGTCTGAAAATGATTATGTATTTTTCCTGTCAGCATGTGGGTAAGGTTTAGCTGAATAGCTAACGATGTTAGCTCCCCTGTTTCAATGGAGGGGAAAAGTCCAAGGAGACTTTTTTTTTTTTTTAAAGTATGCAATATCTATTTCAGTAAGGGCAGCAATGACTCAATAGGGAAGTCATCTTTTCCAGAACAGTGGATAGGACTGGTTGATTTATTATAAGAAGATGGGAGAATTGCTTCACAATGGTTGAATGCCGCCACTTCTGATGCCATAAAAAGTACTGGCTTGACACTTTCTATGATTAATGCAAGAGTGAAGGAAATGGGAAAGAGAAGTCCTTGAATCTTCCAGTCAGTAATGCAGGGAGAACAATTCTCAAACTGAAAGATGAGTAATGTGTTGGTGTAAGCTCAGTAGCTAAAGTCATCACTGCTGTAACTAACTGCAATAGCTCTTCCATTAGGCAGTTTGGCATCGTTGGATGTGTTACCCTTCCTCTCCTTTCCCCCCTGCTTCCCGGCCTGGTGTAGCCATGCAGACTTTGTGGAGTTAGGTTTTTACTCGTGTCTGCAGACAACAAGGTATTTAGAGGAAGTTCAAATTACTAAACACAGAGAACATTCCTGGCTGTTTAAAAGTGTTGAGAAGTGTAGCAAGCTTATAAAGGGGTAGAATAGATTAATTTCTGTTTGCGCTTTGTTCAGGGATCCTCAAGCAGCTGTTGAGGAACATGCACTATGAAATAGCTGTGGTCTTTAAAACAGTATGGAAATCTCACTGGTGTAAATGCTGGTGCTAATTAACACCTCTCCGTCTCTTCAGCAGTTGATTTTTGTGCAGACAGAAGTATTTTGTCACCAAATCTGGTATGATCTGCTTGCAAAATGCATGGGATAGAGTAGATTATTTCTTTGCACACACTCAGATTAGCAACTGTTACAGAGCCAGATCTTAGAACTCACGGTGGATATTCATATCCTTAATCATGGCTAATGTGTTCACATGTGTTGCTTGTATACCTGTAGCTGTGCTTTGCCACTGATCAGCATGGCTAAGTCTTTTTGACTATCACATAAGCTTGTTGTGTTGGGTAGTATATATGGTTTTGTTTCCTCTTGTTCTTTTTTTTTTTATTTACCCCAATCTACTTTTGTCTTCTCTAAATTGCATAGGAGGTGTCAGCAGTTATTAGTCAGGTCATTCCTTGTACTCATAGCAGTGAACATACTGCACCAGTACTCTTAAGGGTAGTGTTTAATGATAATACATACACATGAAGTGAGAAGACTTCACTAGTAAAGAGGCTGCATTGATATGGTGCAGCAAATAAGGCTGAAAGCAGTTGTTCTTATTAACAGATTGGTTTTATGTTTCTGGATTGGAAACTCTTAAGTTTGAATACACATGAGAAGTCAACTTTTTTTGGGAAAAATAGGTTGTACTCAGCTAGTCAAGAAGAGGGGGAACAAGAACATTCTTAGTTTGTATCAAGTTTATCATAACTGCTGAAAGCAAGTACTTGGCCTGTTTAGTGTGATCAGTATGATTTAAAGTATGTACTGGGTCTGCATGTACAAAGTAGAGCAGTGAAACTTTTAAGAAAAATTTAAAATAATTGGATCTGAGGAAAACATGTTAGTGAACATCCTGATAGGGAAAGAAGGGGGAAGAGGAAATACATACTCTAGTGTGATGTAACTGCTAAGCTCTACCAGTATCTGTTGGATAGCCTCAATACATTCAACAGCCTTTTTGGGCTTTTGAAAGCTTGTGGGACACCTGCAGTTAAAATGGCTTGGGCAAGTAGCTCTGAAGTTTAAACTGATGTCTTGTTTCTTATTGACTCTATTCTGTCCTCAGAAAGAAAAGACCAGAAATCCTATTTATTGTCACGCATCCAAAAGTCATTGCTTGAGCTCAGTAAATATTTGTAAATACGAATATTCAATTTGCAGTTTTGTCGTAATTTTAGAAAAGTTCTCTGCATGGACAACTTGCCAGATACCATTATGTAGTGGCTGGAATAGACTTCTATCAGTTTCTGCAGATGAGTGAAATTACAGGAAAGTTCTGTGTTTGTTTCAAGTGTACTAAAACTGAAGCATGTAGCTTACAGCTGTCAAGGAAAGGAAGGAGGAAATGGGCAAGGGTATAAATCAGCCTGATTATCACTTGGTGTTTGGTATTAATTGGCACAGTGGAGATAGCACAGCAACTGAGAAAAAGGTTTCCTGTAGTCTTCTTTACAAATTCTGTGTATGAAATATCACCATGAAATAACTCCTCATTTACATCATGTCATGAATGATAGAATCATCTGTGTTTAAGTGAAATAGAAGTGAATAGACTACTATAAATACATACCTGAATATATTCTTTTTGTAACACCAATTCAAACCTGGACCTCTCACTTGATGAACTTTTCCTTCTTGTTCTTAGTACCGAAAATCGAAGCAAGAGAAAAACCCATAATCACTTATGAAAGAGATACAGCTGTAATGGTTTGTAAAAGTGACTCTACTCCCATGGCTTGGACCTGGTATATGATGACTGGAAGTAAGCCGGTAAGATCTCCATCTGTTGGCGAAGCAAAACAGTGTGGCAAAGTACAGACAACTTGTAAAGTATGATGGCTCTTGATTGGAGGCTTTACAAATTGCATTTCCATTAACTTTAATGTTAACTCTGTATGTGGAAAAAATATGTGATGTTTAGAAGTAATCATTGTTACTGGTATGTAGATTTTTTTTTTTCTGGTTTGTATGATGTTTCTTTTCCAAGAAGTCCCTGCCATACTCGTGTAGACCACATAAAACAAATAAGGCAAGTCTTGAGAGACTTGGTTTTGTTGTATTTATGCTGTCTATATTGCTCAAATCTTGCAACTTGATACAAAAAAATCTTACACTTTCTAAGACCTGTAAGATCTTGTAGGGACTGAAGGAAGACACGAGTATGTCCCTTCTCTTCCTCCTCCAGGGACAACTAATTCTGTTTCCTGGCCTTATGATTTCTCTGGCAAGTATATCCACTGGGTTCTAGACCTCTTCTGAGGGCTCTTGAGAGGAGTTAAATAGATTTATTTCTATTATACTGCTGGAGAGTGGAACTGACTTGTAAGACTGTCAGGATGTTTCCCAGTGTTCACATTTCAATGCCCATGAAAGTTTCTGCTTTGTGCTGTGGTGAAAGTTGATCCTGGCACCTGAGGATGCCTTCGTCATCAGAGTCAGTAGAGCCAAAGGTACCTTTTAGCTGACCTGAAATAAAAAAGATCAGACAACTAACCCACTGAAAGTTAATATTTCCTTTGAATCTAAAGGGAACCAGGGTGGCTACCTAAGATTACTCCACCTCCAAGGGAGGGATTTATCATGCGTCACAAATGCCACTTGTTCCTCAGCCATTTTGTCTCTTTATAGAACTATTTGTCAATGATACAATTTGATTAAGCACTTGTTGCATTAATAAGACTTGTAATGTATTTTTATTTTCAGATTGTCATTAATGAATCTGTGTGGACAAACAAGTACCTAATTGATGCATTGTCTGTCAATGTAACCCGCCTGAAGATACTTAAGCTCACCAAGGAAGATGCTGGTGCATATTGGTGTGAAGCTGCCTTTGAATTAGGGAAAAGTGAAGGGAAGATGGAACTTAAAGTTCTGTCCATCATGGCACCTCTCAAACCCTTTGTAGCAATTGTGGCTGAAGTTATTATTTTGGTAACTACCATTGTCCTTTATGAGTTGTATTCGAAAAGGAAAGGAAAATGTACAGGTAAGTTGATTTGCTGCAATTTCAATGGAAAGCTAAAGATCATTAAAAAGCCACAAAGTTATGACCCACAGCACTTCATATATGAAGTTTAATGTGAATTTGACATAATTTCTTTCTGATAAAATACTTTCTTCTAGGACACCGCATTATTTTAGATATTTAAATCTCTTCCATGAGTCTTGAATCAAATGCAGAGTGCATTCAATAAGCAGTATTCTCCCATAAAGGGTTTGATTTAGTGCTGATTTTTTTTTATTCCTTAGAATACAAGGGAATTTAGAGGCTGTACTATTTTGGAGAATGCTTAGGAATGGAAGCAACTCATAGTAGCTTTGATGGGAGAAATCTCTTTAAAGAAATGGAGTAAGAAGGAAAAAGGCATTAAACCGGAATGCACTAAAACTGTTTGCTGAACCTGAGGCAAACTAGGGGTGAGCAGAACTAGATGTGCAAGATGAAAGCGAAATTATATAAAGTCCTTATATATATATTTAATGCATACATGGATGTATCAATATTCTATAATACAGAAAAGTATAAACCTATGAATATAACATGTTTTGTATTAAAATCAGATTAATAAAACTTTATGAAAATAAGCTTTTTGACAAATTTGAAGGTAACTTCATTGAATAAAGAAACAAGATAATTTGAATTACAAATCTAAGAACTAAAAAAAGGAAAAAAGGTTTTGATTAAAAAATGAGTAAACAATACATGAAATCAGAATTTTTCTATTGTTTATTAAGCTGAAATTTTAATGCTTTTTTTATCTGTTCTGCTGAAGGTGGAAAAGGATGTGACCAAACTGAGCAACTGTAAGTAAAGCATTTCTATACTGTAGTTAAATATTTTTTCTTTTGTGTATTATTAATGTACAGTTATACCTTGTTGACTTAGTTGATAAGGGATGATGATGAATGTGGAAGTACAGTTTTTCCTCAAAAGTTCTTACTTCCAAAGTGAGCAGAACTCTGTTTTTTACCTGGCACTTGATTTTGAGATTAAGCTATTTCTCTTTCTTTCATGAGCACCACGTGTCCTCATGATGACTGTAACTCGCAAGAAAATAACTTTTGGGTGGAAGTTTTGCAGAAGAGGCTTAGAATTTTTTTAAAATATGTTTGTCCATACTAACGTACATTTCTCTCACTTTCCCTTGGTTGAAGCCCTGACTCCCCTAGGTAAGCTTGTAGTTGCTGGGGTGTTGAGTGCTGGCCTTGTTGGCTGTTTTGGTGGGTAACTCTAGCCACTCGGGGTGGGTCTTGCACAGTGCTGATAACTTGGGCTCCCTGGGCACAGGACCAGCTGCACTGCTGAAAACAAAGAAGCAGGTGTAGGTGCTTGGGTTGCTGTTGTGCTGCTTGAGGGTCTGTGCTCCCATGCTGACTTCCCCCATCCTTAGGATGATAGCATGCCTATAGGCTTGCTTGCTAAAATGTGCTGTACTTTCTGCCCATCTTCTGAAGCCCAGTTGCCTCATGTGGCCTATTTACTCCCTACAACAAGAAGAAAGTCTCCTAACAGTTCCTCTTTTTAGATCTGTTCAGTCTGTTCTAGTTTTTCTCCCCTCAGTTGCTTCTCTCCTGTGTTTATCTCCCTTTTTCTTCTGAACAGCTGTCTTTCCCTCCCTCCTTGATTTTTTTCTTTTTTTCCACCAGTGACCTTTGTTTCCTTGTGGTGTATTCACTTTCCCATTCCTTTTGCCAGCACCAGCTGAAAACACGTTTTCATGCTTTTTGCCTTATCTGAACAGATTTAAAGCTCTAACTAAATTAAAGTACAAAGCGGCAGTATGTCTTGGGAATATAGTATGCTATTACTTGGCTCAATGTTTGGGGATATGTCTTGGTTTGAAAATTGAATAATTGTCCATATGTGCAGCCCTTCTTGTCAGTCTGCTAAAACTGTATTAAACCAGGATTGTAATATAGACTAGCGCACTAAAATAATGTTTTTATGCTTGTGGGATGTGGTTCTGTTTAATCTCTATTGTGGAATTCTATCTTAGATGAAAACATGTGAGGAAAACTTATTTAACTGTGTACTGCTCTGATTTCAAGAACTGAATGTTACCTCAACTATTGGCTGTTTAGAAGATAGATTTGTGTACCAGGGAAAACGTCTCCAAAGGAACTTTTCTGTTACGTGTGGGCTGACTAATACACCTGAACTTGGTTGATGAGGCTATAATTTAAATGTCACATCCAACTGTAGATTTAGGTGGGAGCCTAGTTATTCATAGAATTTTTTTAGCAAGAGAATTTTTAATTCAAGTCTTGAATTAAACAACTAGTTGTAGTTACTCTGAAAGGAGTAATCATATGCCTGTTTCATTCCATGTTCTGAGAACATTGAGCTATGTATTTACTGCTTGTATATTGAGTAATCATTTTGAATACAAATTCTTTATATTGAGTGAAATGATGGTGCAGGAATCATTTGGGAATACTGTTACTTCTGCCCAGACTTTTGTGGGATTTTTGGGAGTGACTGAGTTGAGTCTTTACTACTTGGTTGGAGGACTTCAAGAGGCACTATTTTGGTTGCTTAATTTCTTCTAATATTTTTTTCTTCATATGCCAAAAGAGAAAGTCTAATGCATTTGAGATGTACTCTGGTTGGGTTTTGGGACTGGAATAATTAGGGTATCTTACGCTTATGGTTGAGGTTTGGAATTGAATCTCTTTTTCTTCTAGTAAATCCGGTGAAGGCAGTAGTGCTAGCCATAGAAGAATTTAATCTGGTTCCTGAAAAGGTAAGAGTTGAAACAGAGACTAGAGTTTACTTTTCTCTTGAGCAGCCTAATACTAGGACAAAAAAATCCACTGTTCCATCCCAGACTGTTTTTTATGTGGTAGAAGTATAGTAACTGAACCACTCTTTAGGTGAAGCAACATACAGTCAAGCAAGAAAGAAAGTCCAAATCCTTTTAACTCAGCTCTGTCATTGTGATTTAATAGTTGTGTTAACCCTTGCAGTTTTTAAAATGGGACCTAGGTTAACCTGCTTAACTGCTTTGCTCCTGATCATGAAACAGTACTGTGAATGCCAGGATAGATGCTGAGATGCAAAAGAATTGCTACTGTATTCAAAATCGTGCTCTTTCAGGCTGTATTTTGGATGTTGAGTGAGTTTATGGAGGAGGGATCCAAGTGTAATAGCAAGTAGGGAATGTGATAGTACTGGAGAGATGAAACAAGGGTTAGAGCAGTCTAGGGAAAAAAAGACAGAGCTTAATAGATGGTAACTCAAAAGCATTAGTGGTAGAATAAGGAAGCAGAGGGTATGTAGCCCTGTGAAAGCTATGTAATGAACTTCCTGATTCTCTACCCTGTTTACAGTCTGATTATAGGCTCCTTCTAGTTATGCCAGCTGGAACTGCTTGTCAGGGGTTGGTCTGTCAGTCAAGGACCAATCCCACACACTCTATATCCCCTCTGCATCTGATACCCCAAACTCTCATCTGTAGATGACATTTGTGAATGACTTTGCACTCACAAAATCAGTCACTGCTGGTACTGTTTATCCTCATCGCAAGCCTACCTGAATAAAGGTTCTTCCTATACCCTTTGTTTTAAAGAATAGAAAGAGAAGTGTCAGGTAAAGCTCATGTAAAGAGTTACAAATCAGGAAACCAGAAAATTACATTCCAAGGTTATATTGTCTCCTTGGTTTCCTGCATGTTATTTTACTTTTGATTGCTCTGTCTTATGTTCCCTAAGTGTTCAGGTTTAGCCCAAGTGGCAGCTCAGTCCCATGCAGCCACTTTTGCTCTGTGGTGGGATGGAGGAGAGAGTCAGATGAGTAAATGTGACTGACTGCATGGGCTGTAATATAGACAGCTTAATAGAGAAAGCAGAAGCTGCACACACAACCAAAACAAAGGCTTCATTCACTGTTTCCCAAGGGCAGGCAGGTGTTCAGCTATCTCTGGGCAAGTAGGGCTCCATCAAGCTCCACAATGCATAATAGCTACATGAGTTAATTGGGAGGACAAATACCATCATTCTGGATGTCCCCTTCTCCTTGATCCCCTAGCTTTATATGCTGAAAATCATGCCATAGGGGGTGGAATATCCCTGTGGTCAGCTGCTCTGCCTATGTCCCAACTCCTTGTACCCACCCCAGCCCCTTTGCTGGTGGGGTGGGGAGAGCAGCAGAATGAAGTTTATTTTCAAACAAATATCGGAAGATACTAAGCAGCAAAATAGTAGAATTCCTATTATAATGCAATGTGTTTATTCTTTTTTATTGAAGGAGACTTAAGCCAATAGAAGTGGAAGTCATCACAAAGCTACAGAAGATGTACACGGCCATGCATTTTAAACATTCACTATGTTTCTAAGTAAAGTTCTCTACACTTGTGAGAAAAAAGATGCTGTGAAACTGCTCATTTTTTAGAGATGATAATCTGATGTATTGCATTTAGACTTTTGCTGTCTGTAACATTGTCTTTTTACTACTCGAAGGTGTGTTTTATGATTAGGTTTTCTGTTAGTTTGACTATCTGATTTTATATCTTAAACTGGAACTAACCTTGTATTCACTGAATGAATGGTTAATATAAGAATGTGTCTTATAAAGCTGGACATGTAAGATCAAAAAAGTATTTCCACCAAAGAAAATGCCTTTTACTAGCTGATGAAGCAAGTGTGACACAGCCATTTTTTACCAAAGAAGCGGTGAGGGGGGGAATCTTTATCACGATTAAAGTGAAACATTAACAGTTTTGCAGTTTGCTCTGAACAGTAAAATGTCTTCTTTCTTAGCCTCATTCTGAATGCTGCCATACTGTACTTCATAATAGGTTACACATTTCAATACTGTACAGATCAGATATTTGAGGAGATGAAAAGTAATGGGGATACAGTACCTTCTCAGACTTATAAATGCAATAATTCCTTATGCTTGCACTGTCTGGGACTGCAAAACCATTTTTGTGATTATAACTTGAATAGAACACTAAATTTTTGTGGATATACTTATATGGTTCTGATTATACATCCTGTCTAGTTGGTACTTCTACTTCTTTCAGCAAACTGCATTGTTCTTTAAACTCCTTGCAAAGCACAGAGAGGGTCTTGAGCAGCTAAAATTTTTAGGATAGTAGAATAAAGTGACATGAATACCACTAATTCTCTTACACAAAAAATTTAACCACTGCTGTTAATGACTTACGATATTGCTTTAGAAGAGGGAGTTGCCATAACACCATTTAGTTACGTTATGCATCCAGCAATTGAAAAGTATTCAGCTAATAGGAAAACAGTTTGCTGCTTTAGCTGCTTTTGCTTGTTAATCTGGAAGAAGAGTAAAACTTAAATTTTGAGGGGGGAAGAGTAAAGCCTTCAGGAAAACTTCTCAATGAAAACGTAAGGAAAAAAACCAGCAGCATTTGCAGACTCCCTAAGAAAGTGAAAGGAAAAAAAACCCATCTAAATAGCATTTCTTTGTACAGGTCATTTTTCTTTGAACGTAAAGGAACACAAAGAAGAGATAAATAAGATTTAATTCCTTTCCTTTATTTTTTGTTTTTGTTTTCACACAATTGAAAAATGCCTAGGACTGACTTGTTGCAGGTAGGAGACAAAATCCAGTCTGATTTATGTGATTTTGCTTTTCATATTTCATTTTTTAGCTTTAAACCACATTGGGAAGTATATAAGCATTAGGTGATTGTAAGAAATGAACACTGGTAAAGATTTCCCCTGCTTAGATACTGTGTTTATTGTATTTTGCCTTGGAGTTTCTTTGCACTGTAAAAACAAGAATGCATTTACAGCTTTTTTTATATGAATTTGTCACTGATATAATGGCATTTTTGCTGCAGCAACTAAATGTTTCCAGTTTTAAAAGGTTTACTTCTGTATATTGTTTGACTTGTTTTAGGTTTGTAGAAAGTTCAGTAGTAAAAAAGTTAATCTTACAGATCCAAGGATTAGATTCTGAATAAAATCACTAATACATTTTGCAATTGAAAATGAGTCTCAGTACATCTGGAAAAAAGCCCATCTCTTAATCAAAAATGGTAACAACATCTTTCTGTCCTCACTTAGCATTCCTACCTGATCTTGAAATTCTGGTATGAAGTCTTGATTAACATAGGCAAGTCATACGAATAGATGGGTTTTTGATATTAGCAAGTAAGGCTGCACTGAAGGCAGGGAGACCCTAGGTTAAACATGGATAGAAGCAGCACATCACAGATCTATCAGGACTGGTACTAGTTTGGTCAAATTGGCTACTGAACTAGTAGTTCTGTCTTGCCCTGCCTCTAGCATGTTCTGGTTGCCATGTCTGCAGGGAGTTTGGTGTTTATTTTTAGATTCACAAGCAGTTTTTTCCTCTTGATGAGTGTGGTCTTATTCCATGTATGTTCACCTAGGTTTAAAGTTTCTTGAGTTTTCCTACAGAGGAAAATAACAAGTGATACTAAATGAGAAATATTAAATAATTGGCATAATTAAGGGTGAAATTCAAAGGCATAAGCCCTAGTGATTTTTGATCCAGAAATCCCAGGGAGCTCTGGAAGTCTTGAAATTTATCTTTAGAGAAATGTGTATGGTATATGTTAAAAACATTTTTTGTGATCTGTTTTATTTTGCAGACATAGCGTTCAATGGAACAAAAATTTGGCAGCTTAAAAAAACCCCAAAACTCTAGGCAATGATTTTCTTTTTTTACTTCCTTCAATCCAAGTAATACCAAATGAGGGCCAAAACAATTTTGAAGATACTTCCTTCAAAAGTTAGAGCTAAGTGTAAGGATCCACAAAATTAGTTTTAATAACAAACATTAATAATTGACTTATGTGGATAAACTCAGTAACTGTAACACTTGTTTGGCAGATCTTGACTTCCAAGATCCAATCCTTCTTTTCTTGCGAGAGGGGGTATCTTACGGCTTTCCATAACAACAAAAGCCTTATCCGTTTCTCAGAGGAAAGAGCTGAAGTCTGCAAAAGAATCCTGAAGGTCTGTTTCTTAATGTTTCAAACAGCTTCACTGCAAATTCTCCTGTCCTTAGATCCAAAGTAGGCCCAAGCAGCTGCAAGACCAAGTTCCTAGTGAAGATGGGCAAATATTACAAGAGTTTTCAATCTGTGGGTTCAGATAGAGCTGTATGACTCTTTCTTTAGTATGGAGACCTAAGAATTATGGAGACCTAAGAATTATTGTGCAGTGGGTCAACATAATTAATCAGCTGGAGGTCATTTGACACATGCAGGCCTGGCAGAGAGAGGGGAAAACCCATCATAATTGATGTTGCTACTAAAATCAGCATCCATGTGCCTCTAACTCTTTTTTCAGCCAAAGCAAGTCAGGGTTATATTCTGCCTTTAAATTCTGCCTCAGAACTTTTAAGTGGTGACTGCTGAGCAAGGAAGATAAAAGTGATGAGTGTCTTCAGTGTAGGGGAATTTGAGTTGAGCAGTCTCCAAAGTGTTGAGCTTCCCAAAAATAGGAAAGTGAAAATAGTGAGGAAGAAAGTGGTTGAGAATGGTTAGGGACATGGAAAGGAGCTGTACAGGAGCTCAGAACTAGGGGTTCTGAGGAACAGACTGCAGTAGCTGAGATGACTTGCAATTATACACATATAAGGAAGACCAAGTGCAAATCTGTAAGAACTTTTTTCAGCTGTGCCACTCAGTGTTTGTGTAGAAAGTTCTGTACAGCAACTAAATCTGCCATTGCTGAGCACTTGGACGAGTGAAAACACAAAGCCAAATGAGGTGTCTGTAAGAGCATTATATGTTATATGCTTAGCAAATGTTTCTCCAGTAGTTTAAAGCAGTTATTCAGTCTTGTTACTTCATTATGCCAAAACATTCATATATAATTCTTCATGAAAGAATAACCCAAGCTCTGAACTTTACAGTTTGTTACTGAAAGTCTTGATTTCTCAAAATTTGCTGTTGGTAACAGAGTTAACTTTTGAAGTTGTTTGTTCTATCATAGCCAAAAGTATTTCCTTCGATACAGAAACTTCATCTGATTTATTTTTGTATTCAGCCTTACATTTAACCAAAGAAATAATTTGGTTCTTTTTTTATTACTAGTATAATATTTCTATCAACCAAGTTGCTGAATTATTTTCAAATTGACATTAAAAGTTACGTAACAGTGCCTTGAAGGAACAAATTTGTTCAATGGAGTTTATTGTTTTTCCCTTGTGCAGTGTGTTTGTTAAAAGTTTACTCAAACTTGACAGCAAAATCTATTTTTCTAGTAATAAGCCTAACGCTTTTTTCACGCTTACCATATTTTACATTCTGATTTTATATTCTCAGCTCACTTAGCTGTATTTTACTGTATTGTTTAAGCAAATGGAAATAGCCTTTGTATGTTTGATGTATATCAGATAATGAGGACAGTAGTTATGAGTAGTGTGAATTGATAATTCTGTACTTAGAAATTTCAATAAATTTAACCATAAAGTAAGAGTAAACTTAAGCCTGGTGTCTTAAAGAGACAAAATCCCTCCTTTTTTTTTTTTTATTTGTCCATACCCTCATATTTTATTTTAGACCACACTGCTCATTTGCTTGATTACCCAGCTGTTTTTACTTAGATCTATAACTTTCTAGATAAAAATTTCCCGCAAAAAAAAGTGATTTCTGAGTAATTCCTTTCTAAATGCACATTTGCACCTGATTTAGATGTATCCCTTCTAATTTGGACTTCTAAGTCAGGAACTTAAATGTTTCTCTGTTAATGAGGGGTGGTGCTAAGGATTATCTTTCAGCAGAAAATAGCAGCCTAAATAGAATCTGAATTAAGTGGGGCAAACACCAGCCTTTGTATCACCCAGTCTTAATTCAAGTGAAGCAAATCTTCACATTAAAACAGATCTCTGCACTTGACTTTGAAATTGAAATACACACTTTTTTCCTTGCGGAAATCATTTGAAGAAAAACCTAGGGCTATTTCATGAGGTTGCTTCCTTCTATGATCATAAAGGCATAATGACACTTTTTTTTTAGCACATGTTGTGTTGTTTTTGCTGTGTTAAGTAACACATCCTTGCTGATTGCTCTCTTTGCCAGAAAAGTTCACTTGCACAGCAGCAAGTGTATATTTTTTCCCTCTTTTGGCAGTTCCTTTGAAAGTCTGGGAGCATCTGGTTCCCCCAGCACAGGACAGTTACCAGGCAGGCAGATCTTTGGAAGAGGATAGGGTAACACTGCCTGTGTCTCTGCCACTTGGACTTAGTTGTGCAACAGGATCAGTCTGGTCAAAAATATGACAGACTAAAGCTAACTGCTACCAATAAATGATCACATCCGAAGCAGATACAGGATATGCAGACAAGACCACTTGGTAGACAAGTTACGGCAATAGGAGGAAGAGTGAAGCTCCATTTAATACCAAATCCTTCTCTATTGGTTTTTTACTTATTTTTTTTAAATGTACCATAGCGTTTGAAAGTCAGCATGTAGAAAACAGAGTAATAGCAGAGGGAGAAAAAAGTTTGGAGTTCTTCCAAAAGAGAGGAATAAGAGACTTTATATCCTTTGCTGTTGATGGTTGTGAGTCTTCTAAATGTGTGAATACTTCTGAAAACCATAAAGAAAAATAATAGAAGAGTACTGCTTAAAAAAAAAAACCTCATATGCAATTGATTAGAAGTCATGTCCACAGTGCAAGCAAAATAGCAATAGCCTTTCCATACTGCTTAACAACTGTTGTTGAGTCACATTAAGTCTGCCGTTTCAGTGGATAAAGAGCCAATAATTGTCTAACATTTTAAAATACATTACCTTCGCATTACTTGGTTACTGTTATCCCCACCTCCCACTGAGACTGTTGAAGAAAATAAGGTCACGCAGTTACTCTCTGAAGCTTGAGAAGTTTTTGTTTGGGTTTTTTTGTTTGTTTGTTTTGCTTTTTAGCAGTGATGTGCTTCTCTTGGTGAGCTGATCCCAATTTGCCATATCGCTCAGCTGTTGCACCATCAAGGCTGGGGATTGTTCCAGGTTCAGGTGCAGTGGTTCTGCTCAGCAAAAATCCATGCAAATCTCTGCTTTTATGACACAGAAATGAAGGAAAGAAGTGATAAAAATCAGGAAAATGCTTTGAAGAAAGAAATCCAAATCCCAGGAGATAAAACCCCCAATTCAGAAAAGTTGAGCGTGTGTGAAGGTTCTTCCTGGCCTTTTTCCATCCATGTGTGGATAGGCACTACTTAGAAAATACAGTGCAACTCAACACAGCCTGCTTTTGGGGAAGTGAATAAAAGCATTTCTGTCAGAACAGTTAACTTGAGAAAATGAGCTTCCTGATCAGTTTGGTAAATCAGGCTGGACAGAAGGACCTGCAAGTGTCTGTATACTCTCAGATGCCCTAATAAGGAAATAAGATACGTTACTCAAAAGCAGTTTAGGTGATTTTTCACTTTTTGCCAATCCTTAGTTTTTGATAGTGCAAGTATTTCAGCTAATGAATGTTCTGAATATTGTTTCCTGTAACCATTCAGAGTTCCAAACCTTTGGAAGAGTTTTATATTACTTCCTGTTTTCTGGCATTGGTAGTAAGAATGAAAAATGTGCTGCAGAGAAAGGAAGAGCAGACTTTTTCCTAACTCATATTTTGGGAAGAATGACATCGGCTGCTATTGCAGCCTGTAAGGATGATGGACTACATCAGACCTATGATCCTAAGGATGTCGTGGTCATTGCTCATTCAACAAGAGCGTCAGTGATCTTTGGGCTACTTCAGGGCACTGTTACCTTACTGTATACGAAGGAAAAGATCCTGGTAAATGGCGGAATAAGAGGAAGAATTGTGGCTTTATAATAGAGAAGGGGAAAATTTGCTATTAGGTGCTGTGCAACAGTCACCCCTGTGCAAAATTTTAACGCAGAAGATACGACAGTTTACTACTTGATAAAAGAGATACCTAACTTTGACAAGACTAATATTTTTTCTGCCACATCTTACATAGACAGTAACATGATACATTAGGTGACAGTTACAAGAGTACACTAGGAAACCTATCTTTGCACAACTTAATGGCCATTTATAAGACCTTTTCATGGTCATAATATGTAGGTTGAGTGACAGAAAAGAGGAAAATTAATGTTGCCCTTAGAACATCATAAATGAGCAGAGAGGCAGAAGTGACAGGATTTCAAAATGTTGAGCCTGAAACAACAGGCATGGGCGAAGATGTGTGTGGAAGAAATGGAAGGTGTTTGATATGTATCTAGGGAGATGAATGGCAAAAGCTGACAGTGGTGGTGAAATCAAGCACACTTCAGGAAAGTTCATTTTAGAAAAGTTCTCTTTCTTGGTACCAGAGAAGCTCGGAAATGTAAGAACGAATAAACCAGGTAAGAATAAATCAGGTAAGGCATCTGGGCAGCACATGTGCCTTTGAAACACATGCAAGAGGTAGGTACAAGAAAACCTGTTTTCCAGATCAGAGTCTGCCCTCTTCATAATTAATTTAAGTTTGGAAATCATCTGGAAGGACATCTTACAGGTGATAGTCAGGTCTTAATGCTTAGATTTGTTAATATATTAGTAAAAAGTAAAATCAGCAGACATGAGTATAAATTGTAAGCTGATTAAGTGTTAGTATAGGAATAGATGGTGTTGCCACCCAGATTACTAGGAGTTACTTGAAGGAAACCATAAACTCATGGAAAGAGTGAAATGCTATATTTGGTCTTCCAAAACATTTTTGACAAAGTCCTTACTAGCAATGCCTGAAAAGACTAAGGGAAAAAGCAACAGACCTATTACAGAACAACAGAGAGTTGCTTTAACAAGAAACAGAGAAACGTGAATAATATTCAGGGATCGATGCCAAGATCCATGCTGTTCAAAATACTAATAAAAGCAAGAAGGGTGGTTAGTGAGATGAGAGACTTCACTGATATTCACTATGAATTTGAAAATGAGTTTTCAGAATTGTAGAAGAATAACAAGCAAGTTTAAGTGGCAGATAACAGAAGCTGATAAAAACAGAACAATAGCTAGTTTATGTACAGATTGCTAGGTTGTAGTTTTCTCATGAGATGTCATTAAACTGAGAGCTAACTGCTGCAGCATATTATGAATATCAAAGCTTAGATAAGCTTAAAATGTAATTATGTAAATTCACAATAGAAAAGTCTGCCACTATTAAGTACTGATTAGAGCTTTTGTGTCAAGGACAGTCTAGTCCAAGGATGGGTCAAATCGTGGTAGATGTCCCTGAAGCACGTCACTGTGTGCCTGCCATACTCGCACACCCTTCCTGGTGATCTGCTAAGGGTTCCTAGTAGAAACACTCTGAATCTTTGGTTGTTCTCTTAATTAGGGTTAATGCTGCAATAATTATAGAAGAGTGCATAATACTGATTTCTTTTTTTTCAAGATTTTGTTTTTCACCACATAGGACTGTTGAGATCAAGAACAGTCAAGGCACAGTTTGCCCATTTTTAAATTTTTGCGGATGAAAAACACATCTAGCAAGCATTTATATACCTTAACAAGGCACCACAGCTTTAATTAGTGTAAGTATGACTCTTCATCCATACAGCTTTATACTTTTAGTGGGTTTTTTTAATATGAAGAGAGGTAATAAATGAAATATTTCAAAACAGACAATTAAAATGCTATTGATTTTCTCTTCTTCAATTTTATTTCCTGTGTTAGGAGACCTGTCTTAGGGGTACATGCCTCCAAAATCCAAGCTTTTCATGTTGGTGGATAGCCAGCTGTGGGGGTGGTTTGATCATGGCCAGCTGCCAAAATACCCACACAGCTGCTCACTCATTCCACTTTCCTGTGAGACGGAGGAAATGGAAGGCAGACAAAAACACTCTTCCATCAAGACAGTGACACTTTTAATCAGGGAAGAAAAGGCTGTGCATGAAAGCAAAGCAAAACCAGGAATTGATTGTCCACCTGCCACTGGTGGGCACACGTCCAACTGCTTCTTGGGAACCAGAGTCTCAGCATGTGTAAGAGCTGCTTGAGAACGCAAATGTTATGTCCTCCTCCTTGCTCTGAGCTTTTCTTGGTGAGAAGGACACTCTGTGGGATGGAATCTTCCCTTGGTCAGTTAGAATCAGTTGTCCTGGCTAGGTAGCCTTCTGGCATTGTGCCCACCCTGAATTTACTCACTGGGGCAGCAGAGTGGGAAAGAGAAAGCCTTGACACTGTGTAGGCTTTGTTCTGCAATGACGAAAATACTGCTGTGTTATCTGCTCTGTTTTAGCCACAATTTTGAAGCAAGCCCTCTATGGGCTGTAATGAAGGATGTAGACTCATTCCAGCTAGACCCAGTACACCAACATTTTGCAAGGCTGAGTCTCCTTTCCAACACTGGCCCTGAAACAGACCACATATATCTCTTTTTTCATATATAACTGCCTTAAATGTATCTAGCTTCTTGCTTTCTTAGTTAATTGACAGTAAACATCTGGCAGCAGTCAAAAAGACAGAGATCTAAGTAATGAGGAAGAACTGTTAAGCAATGCCATGAATATTCCTCCCCTTTCTCCTGAAAATACTGAATGTAAAATGTACTATTCTTTAAAGCATGTGTCATTCAATCGTTGGCAATAGGCAAGGCAAACATACTTCTTTTGGGATTTTACAGGTTTTCCAATAATCTGTGTGTGCTACCGGTAATTTTCCGGACTTGAGGTATTTCTAGAAATAAAAACTTTTCATGCATGTTATTTGCTTTTTCAAATCTCTTCCACAAATCGTAGCAGATTACATCTAATCTTCTACTTTAGGGTCCAGCTGGGACATTGATCCATGGTACATCATGTAAAATTTCCTAAGTACCTTCCTGTAAATCAGTCTACATAAAAGAGAGTTAGATTATTATCCATATGTATGGGAAGGAATCAAGCAAAATAAACTTCTCATAATTTTGTGTTCCACAGATAGGAATTCAAGATTATAATTTCCTTTAATAAAATTATGCAAAAAAAGCAAATTACCTTATGTTGCACAGTCCTGTGAAGATGCAACTAGGTATATCCTAAAATGTAAGTAGGTATATATTTATATTATATCTGATTATTATTAAATCACAATAAAGGCACCTAAGGTGCAACATGTGTTTGGTCATCCATTGCTTACTAGAACTTGGACATCAAAACTAGATTCAGGCTTGGATCTGGGTGATGTTACTCTGTTGACAAATCCAATTATTTCACTGGCCAATATAATCTATGTTTAAATTAATTTATCCAGAATAAAATATTGTTGTTGCTTTTCTGGAGATACTGTAGAAGAACTATTTCTGCAATAGTAAAAAAGACACCAAAATTCACTTGTAATGAGAACCAGGACTTTCTTATTTCATACTTTGTCCTTGCTCACCATCAGCCTGAGTAACGGGTGACTCCCAGCCTCTGAAAAGGGCATTCTTGTAGTACACTGCTGAAAACTGCAAAAGGATACATGACAAACTGTGGACCCCAAAATGCAAGGAGCAAGTGAGGCATCTGGGAAGTTACTCTAATAGGGGGAAGCCAGTCAGGAAACATGATATGATTCTTGATATGAATTTGTCAGGAAAGTTTTGGGCAAAGAAAGTACCAATGAGGGAAATCCTACATCCTGTTTATCAAAATGTGATAACTGAAGTAAAAATACTGCTTCCTTGTTACCACTGTGACACTAATGGTGGTGAAGAAATAGCTGACAGCACATGCTGTTACTCAGTTTCTTACTGAAACCATCACTTAAAGATTTACTCTTCATAATCACTGAACGGAAGAAATCACAGAAACATGGTTGAATGACAAAAATGCAGCCTAGGATGAAATGTGGTGTAGTGGTTTTACCAAAAGACAGGAGGGATTGTTGCTGAGAAGAATGCAGGAGAAGAGATTTCTGGAAGCAGACAATATTAACATAGCATTTGAAAAAATCCTCTAAGCAAAAATGAGATTTCCATGCAGTGGTTTGGTGGAATTGAAGATCCCTCAGGGGAAAGATATATAAGGTACACCTGACTAAAATTAAGGGCAATGGCAAAGCAGCAACATATTGAACTAGGAGCACGACCACAGTCTGTTATTTGGTTACCAATGTACTACTAAAATCAATAGATTGCTTTACTTTCTCTTTTCGGGAATGTTTTTAACTACTGACATGCCCAACCACCCAGCTTGTGGAAAGGTGAGGTTCCAGTCTGTTTAATTTTCCCTCTTTCTATTACCACATCAAGTCAACTACCCCAAAGCTTTTTGTCTGAGTTATTAAGTGCCAGGTTATCTTTAAGAGAGTAGTAATTTTTCCATTATAGCAGTTCATAAACTCTCAGTTGATCTAGAGGTACAGAACTGACAGAGCTGAGTCAATGAACAAAACCCCTGTTACTTGATTCACTCCGCTCTTACTATCAGTTCTATTCATCAATGCCTATACTGATGATAAGTAACATTTCAATCAAGGATATCTTATAGTGGCTTTCTAAAGATTTCTAGCAAATTCAGTTGGTAGAATGAAAAATATAAAGTTTATATGAACTAGATAATCCTGGAATGCTTCAGACACTCAGAAGCCTAACCTGTCCATCCATTTTCAGACTGTGAAAGAAATTGGGTGCTGGAGTTTGGCACCTTTGTCACAATCTGTGGAACCCGACATTGCATGAGAAGTTCAGTCACACTGAGCACTTCTGTGCCTGCCACATAACATTAGGACAAGGTAATGATGATACTATTATCATGTATCTCTAGAGTCTTTATTCTCTCCGTTCCCTCATGTAATGAATATTCATTAGGTTTAAAATGAATATTCAATAGGGTTAAAAGCTGATCAGGGGAAAAGTGTTTTTCACTTTTTTGAGTTCATTTATTTAGTTCAGTCCAATTCTAAAACATCAGTGGCCAAATACTAGCAGTAGAGCATTACGATTGCCTGCATATCGATTCAATAATATCGGTAGAAAGCAATTAGCTATCAATATTCTAAAAAGCAAACAGAGACTGCAGGAGAGACAATAATTATCTGTCGCCACCCCTGCACTCCCGAGCTACAGGAGTGTGTGGGCGTTATGCAAGTCTTTCCTTTGACCAGAAGGTGTCACTTTCTCACCGTGGTTTGCAGGTCAGGGACGAGCCAGTGCCTGGCTGTGGAGCCCCGCGGAGTTCAGAGCTCAGCGACCAGAGAGCAGCAGCCCTGAGCACCACGATGCCCTGAGCACCGGAATGCACTGAGCACCAGGGTTACAGCCGCCAACCTGAGGCGCACAGACGGGCCCCCCAGCAGCAAGGGCAAAGCGGCACTCACACTGCAAATGTGCTCATCATTCCCGTCCCTGACACTTCTAAGGAATGTTACTGTTTTCTATTTGAGAACGAGGTAATAATCCTAAATGTCTACACCCATTTTAGTAGTCAGTTTTCTTTCTGCCAGCATTTGGCAACATGCACATCACAAAAGACAGGACTGCTTTCTGTACAAAGAATTAAGTTACTTGCGTTTCTGAATTATTTTGTTTTGTTTTAAACTACAAGAGATAGTGTTGCTTCTGACAGCTAACAGATGATAGCGTGTGTCCAAAGGTAGGAATGTCACTGAGAAGGGAGAAGGATATTAGAGAAGGACCACAGCAGCAGAGGATTCTCAGACCTGATGTTTTCATTCCTAATATTGGGCACTTCACTCAGTCTCCCAGCTTAGGCATGTATTTACCCTACTCCATCTTAATTTCATGGAGAGACAGAGAGAGATGCTTCCAGTAGCAGCTTGGACTTAGGATAGCCTTAAAGTTGCCCTCCCAGATAGCACTGGGATGAATCTGAACCGCCTTTTCTTCACTGGCCTTTTTAAACTAGGAAGAACAACGATGCAAGGCTTGAAACCTCAGTCATAAAAGGTATAGATCTCTTTTTCCCTGGCAGGACTCCACTTGTTTCCATAACTTTTTTCCAGCATCACAGATTTTATTCAAAAGAAACACTCTGTGAGTAGCAGATCTGTACAAACACCCTTGCAAATGTTCTGGGGAGTAGTGGGTTTTAGATAATCACCTTCTGCACAGCCTTCACACACTCTTCCTGTCAGATCCTATTAAAATCACTGTGAGTGACACTATTGTGTTATTCCAACATTATAACCCACTGTTGTCAACCATGTTGGTTTGTGAAATATTGTGACAATACAGAAGGCATTACCTTCCAAAATGGACCTAACAAAGCATTAGGCAAACATAATCATTCTATAAGAGCAGAAATATGCAGTAGATACAATATATGAAGAAAAATCACTACTTGGTATGTATCACTTGTTATGAACAGAACAACAAAATGGCTGCCTATATTTCAATTTAGGAACAACAGTATAGTTCCTTTAGTATGTTTGATCCTTTCCAATGTCATAAAGAGAGTGGCACATTCTTTCTCTAGTTCATGCCTATATTAAAAGAATATCTGATAGCTCCTGTAATTCACTATCTTAGATAATGCTTTATCGAAAAGTGTGGAAAAAATAAAAGGAAAGCATTGGTCTTACCCAGTATCTTAAAAAACAAATTCTCATTATTTTTCTGGAGAGAATCATGTAATACCTCGAACTTAGTTTAGGATATCTATCTTTTAAGGCACAATAGGCCAAATAAACCCATCAGCATAATCAAAATGTATTTTGATCCCACATAATCACACCAGGAAGGCTGTAAAATGAGTAAGCCAAACACTCCTGAGGAGCTCTCAGGAGCTTCTTCCTTTCCAAGAAAGATAGCAGCTCCAAGGGGCTACGAAAATGTGGCCACTTTGCAGCTGTCTGTGAGTTCACTGGAAAATGGGCTGTGTTACTGTGTGTGCAGTGCCTGGCTTAATTTGCTGACAACTAGCATAGCATCATTATACCAGTGTATATCATGTGAACTATATGAATTTTCTGGTTCGTTGTCTAAGAATGTGGTATTTGAAATAATCATTATGTTGATCTATATCATGTGAACAATATACATTTTCTACTGTCTTGACTAAGCATGTGTTATTATTTGAAACAAATCTTGATTATTTTAGCTTTATTTGAGCTTTTCTTTAGTCTACAATGTCTCTAGTTTTTAAATATTTATGGATTTCTTTAAAGTTTGCTTTATGTGCTTTCTTCTCAGTTTTTTGAGAGAAGCAAGATTCCTTTGCTATCTGAAGAGCTAAGCCTAATTTCTGAAAAATGAAAGCACAAGTGCTTTTTTTGAATACACCTTTTGACTCAGTGTAGGATGCAAATCCTGGCTAAAGATCAAATTATACTCTCTTCTGCCAAAGAATCTAAAGTCTTTGTAGCTAAAATTAAGAAAGTAAGTTAAAATGTGTATGATATACTTACTTTTTAAAAAAGAAATTAATGTTGTAAATTGAATATTGTAGGACCTTACTTTGTTCTTAGATATGCAGTATGGTCATATTTTTGCTTCCATTAATTCCCCTAAAGCCCAGGTTTGCTCTGCCAAGTCTTATTTAGCCAAATACATTGTTCACAGAGTAAGCTCTCTTAGCTCCTGTTGGTCTCCCAAATAGAATCAGATATTACTGCCTTTTATCATATGTCTACACGGGGATTTTGTTTTTCACTGATGATTAGGCCAGGGGGAGGTTAATGAGGAACACTGTGTGCACAGACTGTGACCTCGCAATGCTGTTTCATCCCCCAGCAGCTCACAGAAAACAGTCCTTTCTGGTTTGCAGTGAGTCATTAATTTTAGCTGACAGACCTGAAGGCAGCATAGACATTAGTGTGCAGCCTTGCAAGCCACCTCTCTCTGATGACCTAACCAGTGAAATCACTCTAATTTCTACTGTCTTCTCCAATTTACCAGCAGTTCAGAAAGACTCCTACACATCCCCAGAGACCCCTTTTCAAAATAACCCAAATCTTACAGCAGTATTGAATCTTGCAGCAGTATGTTTGCAAGGGACTCCCGGTTGTCCAGCCTAATATGCAGGAACAGTAATTAATATTTCATATGATGCATCAGCAATTAAAGAGGGAAATATCAAATTGGTAATAATTTATTGAAGAGAAGCTGAAGTTACTCACAGGTGTGAAGGCTTTTTTTCTTTTTTTTTTTTGTACTGTTGTTTGTCCATCAAGAAACAGAAATTGAACAATGATTAAAGGACTTTCACCATCATTCTATCATTTGCACCATTCTTGTTTATAAATCCTGATGTCTTTATTCTCTTCCTTAGTGTTCCAACAGGTATCATATTATCTGTTCAAAAGGTTTAATAAAATTACAGCATTAATATGCATGAGATTCACTTCAGGTAGCACTGGGAGCTGCAAGGAATAGTGTATGTGGATTACGCCACAGGATTGATAGCTTTCTCAATCCAAATGAATTTGAAAAGGATGAGCTGTGACAGGACGTTGGAATATCAGAACAAGACACTATTTTCTGATGGCAGAATTGAAGAAGCAAGATCAGCTGATGGATTAATTTCATTAAAAAGGGTTCGGATAGAATATTTCTAGGTACGCAGATCAAGTTGTTTGTCTTTGTTCAAGCTGTTTGTACTTCCATTTTACCATTAACTTTTCCAGTCTGTGAAAAATGGAGTTTTATCTCCCTGCGAAACCTTATTTTATTTCAGTGTAGATAGGGCAGTAAGAACAGATATGTCTTATTATGGATCAGGAAGCAGAATTAGACTGTGGATAGTGTTAGTTCCCAAAGGCAGAGGTTCTTTTTCCCTTCTTTAATTTGATTCTGCCCAAATTAAACAGATTAATTTAGTTTACATGGATGTCTGAGTTCTTCTTACTGACAAGTTCTTGCAGTTACTTATTTTGAATATGGCAGCAGCGAGTTTGCAGGTAACACTGTCTTTGGTATTTCCCAGTAGAAATCTTAATGTACCCCAAGGAGGTGTAGGTAGTTCTTAACTCACCATGATGAATTATACTGTAAATTTCTTTGAGATGTGTAACAGAAAAAGGAGACATTGCAACATGCAATGCTATGGGTAGTAAACCCTCCTGTAGATCTAAGCTGATTGCACCTTTGTAAAGGCAGTTTGTTTCATTTCGAGCTTTCAGATATCAGATAACATGTACCTATTTGGACAGTATCATTGTCTCGTCTCTGGCCTGGATCTACTAAATTCAGAGTGCCAATAGTTACAGGATCAGATATCTAATTTAAAATGGACAATGAAACAATGCTTACCAATGTTATCTTCCTGAGTTATATTTAATACCGGGTGAAGGAATCACCATACACACTGCAGTTTTAAGAAGACATAATAACATAAAATTCTACTTGATGACTTCACAGCATTTTACAAATGCAATTTTCTATCTGAACAATATAGCTGGATTTGAAAATATTAGGCAAATAGTTTTGTAGGTGGATAAAGCTGAAAAAAGACTCATATTTACATAAATATCTAGCAAAACCTAATAAACAATACAATTAGTTGCATAGGAAGAAAACTTATTTTTCTGTATATTGGGAAACCAGCATCTGTATTTGGATTTGTTCGTATTCTAGCTCTTGCTAGCCTTACAGAGAAATTAAAATGCATACTATTAATTTTAAAACCTTGGAAGAAATAATGTTTAATGGCAAGCTGTATTTGAGCCATATTTGCCAGATGAGATGTTCTAGAGTGGAAAATTCTCATGATAAAAAATTACAATGTTTGCTGCAGTAATTCCAAAGGGCAGTTTTGTTTCAAAGACATCACTGTCAGCATCTACGCTTCACAGGCAAGTGACCTGGCAGAGAGAGGAGCACATGTTGCTGAAGGGATTTTTCAGTTAAGAGACCTCAAATTAATTGTGCTGGCAGCTCCTGCATCAGCTAGAGGAGTATGCCCACTTTATGGGTCAACAGTCCAAAAAAATTCTGCAACCTTTAGAAGGCAATCATCATCCAAGATGACCCCAATAAAAGACTATAATGCTAATCTCAGGTTTTATGTTTTCTTCATTTTGGCAATAGCTTACAGAAAATAAAGACAGAGAAACTAAAATGACAAACTAAAATCATAAGACTGCTGATCCTAAGGCTGCACAGATCAGGGGTCTGTCTAACCCACTAGACATGCTCTAATACCTGGCTGTGGTGGACACCTAAGGAGGAAAATTAGAACAGAATGAGCATGCAGAAGTTTTTCCAAATAGTCTTGTAACCCTCAAAAACATGTAGGTCTAGGACTTACTGACTGAGTGCAATGTCTGTGTACTAATAGCTTGCAGGGGATTTTCTTCCCATTGCTTTGGTCATAAACTTGAATCCATGCAAACTCTCTCTGTCCATAGCAGCTCATGGTGGTAAAGTCCTGTAATTTAACTGGACATTATGCAAAAGACTGCCTCCTTTGGTTTGTTTTCAGCCTTTCCACAAATCGATCACAGAATCACATAATATGCTGAATTGGAAGGGACTCACAAGGATTGTCAAGTCCAACTCTTACACCTCAATAGCACCATCTCCAGGAGTCACATGATGTGCCGGAGAACATCATCAAATGCATCTTGAACTCTGTCGGTCTGTGACCACTTCCCTGGGGAGCCTGTTCCAGTGCTCAACCACCCTCTGGGTGAAGAACCTTTTTCTAATATCCAACATAAACATCCCCTGACAGAACTTCAGGCCATTTCCTTGGGTCCTGTCACTCGTCACCACAGAGAAGAGATCAGTGCCTGCCCTGCTCTTCCCTTCACAAGGAAGTTGTAACTGCGATAAGGTCTCCCCTCAGTCTCCTCTTCTCCAGGCTGAACAGACCAAGTGCCCTCAAGCCGCTCATCATACAGTTTCCCCTCAAGGTCCTTCACCATCTTCGTTGCCCTCCTTTGGACATAATAGCCTAATGTTTTCTAGCATGTACATTGGAAAATAAAATGTACACATTCACTCCCTCTCATGAATTCACAAAGCCACCATATGCTCTCCACTGGCTGGAGAGTTTTAGGCTGCTTCGCTGTTCCTGGTATACCCATTCTGGACTTCTAACAGTAGAAAGTATTTACATTATGGTTTCTCAATCCAGAAGCAACTGGTAGTAGGATTTGCTGGAGATCTGTATGTGAAACTTAAATTATGATTGGCACAAAGAAGGCAAATACAGAACAACTATTCATAGTCTCTTCCAGTATCAAAATTAGGGTCACTATAGGCAGTTGCAGTTGAGCTTTCAAACTTCTTGATTCAAGATACTGCAGATGTTAAAAGCTTATGCAGGATCTGTAACAGCTGAACAAATATTTGCCCAAGAAAAAATATATCAAGATACTGTATCTGAAACAGGCAGGCCTCTAGTTATGAACACTGGGAGTATACCCTGAGGAATTGCTACCCAGTCTTTATTCTCTTTCTCCTTTGCTTTTCTTTGTATTTTTTAGGATTTATTGCTTTGTCAATAGGAAAAAGAAGATGCCAAGACAGAAAGCTATACTTGTATCTTCTCTGGTTATTTGTCTGTCTGGCTCTTTCAAGCAGATATATCTTTTGCGAAAGAAATACCTTTTGTTAGTCTGTGTTACAGGGTTATGGTCTCTTTGGGGCCTCAAATAATTTTGAAGGACTCCTACAAGTTTACTAAATAGTGATTAGTTTTGACTGGTTTTCTCTTGCTTTCCTAAACTAAAATATACTGAAAAAAGGCAGGCATGAAGTACTGATAACCTTATCAAGAGCAATAAAAGTCAGACCTAACACATCATAATTTTCTTGCTTATTTATGAGAATGGTAGGCAAAACCATAAATAAAGTAATAATATTAACGTTGAAGACTGTGTTCTGTCTAAGGTCTACATTGTCTCTTACCAAGTTAATCTCAACAGAAGGGAGATCTTTACCTCCTTAGAAGGTCTTTATTTATATATGCCTACTGAGTCATTAGGTGACCACATAGTTCTTTGGGGGAAAAAAGGTCATGTATCTCCATATCACTCCTTTCTCCATTTTAATCCTTTTACCAGCTTCTGGGAATGTTTCCCCAGGTGCTGGGATTTTTCCAGGAAACCATCAGGAGTTTTTTCCTCTCTTTGTGTAGCCTTTCTATCACCTTACATAGAGTAACCCCTAGCTTTGTTCCCTGATTGACTATAGTAAACTATAAGTAAACTGGGTAAGATCTGATTTAATTTGTTCAAATATATTAGCTGTACGCAGATTATATATTAAAAGTTTTCCCCTTCCCAATTAGAACAGAAACAAAATATTTCTTGAGAAAATTCAGCTTAGGTACTTGGTCAGTGCATGAGACATGATCTTGATTATTTCTAACTCTTGCAGTGATACTGTACATCCTAAAGCAAATTGATAGTCTTTGGACACTTCTTATGGAAGCGTAGAATTTGTTTTCTTGGCTGGAAAAAGAAAGGTGTTTCATTAGGGGATATTGCTGCTTACTAATCAAATGAATCCTCACACAGACACCTGGGGGCAGTAAGTCTTCACTATCCGTCTTTCTAACTTAAGCTGTTTATTTTCTCAAAGTAAGGCAAATAAAGAAAACTCAAAAAGGAAACTAATAAGTTACCCATAGTCATTTTACAAACAGGATGCAGAGTTCTCTGCAACGTGCAGGTTGGAAGGAGAGGTGGTTGAGAGCAGCTCTGAAGAGAAAAATTTACGGGTAATGGTTGACAAAAAACTCAACAGCAGTCTGTGTTCACAGCCTGGAAAGCCAATGAAATCCTGGGCTGCATCAAAAGGACAGTGGCCAGCAGGTTGAGGGGTGATTCTGCCCCTCTACTCTGCTCTCTCGAGACCCCATCTGCAGCGCTGTGTACAGTTCTGGTGCCCCAACATAAGAAAGACATGAAACTCTTGAAGCAAGTCCAGAGGAGGCCACAAAGTTGATAATAGGACTGGAGCACTCCCCTACAAAGACAGGCTGAGAAAGCTGAGGCTGTTCAGCCTGGAGAAGAGAAGGTTGCTATACATAGCAACCTCCCAGCATCTGAAAGGGGCCTACAGAAAAGCTGGCGAGGGACTCTTCATCAGGAATTCTAGTGATGTGACAAGAAGTAATGGGCACAAACTGCAAGAGGGGAAATTTAGATTAGATATTAGGAAGAAATTCTTTACTGTGAGGAGCGTGAGATACTGAAACAGTTTGCCCAGGGAGATTGTGGGTGCCCCAACCCTCCTGGTGTTCAAAGGCAGCATGGATAGCAACCTGGTCTAGTGGGAGGTGTCCCTGAACATGGCAGGAGTGGTCAGGACTGGATGATCTTTAAGGTGCGTTACAATCCCTCAACATTCTATGATTCTATGATTCTGTGGTCTCTGTATTTTCACTAAATCACACACAGCATTCTCCTTGTTTGTAATAATTCTACTGAAGGTAGATATAAAATATTTATACATTCTTTAATGGCATTGAAATGGTTTCAGGCAGTTCAAACATATTGGTGACTGTCATAAATATTAGTGACTCTCATAAAATCCACAAGAAATTACTTCATGTTCCTTTAAATGTTATGTAATTTAATTTTAACATTCCTGATAGATATATGCCATAATTTTTTCATCAGTACATATTCTCACTGAATTTCTAGGCATTGTTACGTTTGGATTTTTTTTGCCTTGTTTCTAATAAGGAGATTGGACAATCTAAAGAATGATTTGAGAAAATTCCCAAGCTCTGAAACTACATATTTGCTTTTTTTGGTATGCGCTTTATATTCCTTCCAAATTATCTATACCTTTGATTGATTCTCATACTTCTGATATTTTGATCAAGTTTTTACAGTATCTGATTATATTGTTAGCCTTGAGATAATGCAATTAACCACCTGAGAAACTACAATTTTAATTCCTTGCCATTAATTAAGAGATAACCAAATACAAATGCTTAGATAATTATCATTCACCAATATGGATTTATAGCTATCCTCAGTTGTCGCACTTATATAGAATAGTAGAAGAATAATAGAATCATAGAAATGTAGAATAGTTTGGGTTGGAAGGGACCTGTAGAGGTCATCTGGTCCAACTCGGTTGCAATCAGCCAGAACATCCTTACCCACGTAAGGCCGTTCTGACCACAGTCCCTCCTGACCTTGAATGTTTCCAGAGTTGGGGCATCTACCACCTCTCTGGGCAATCTGTTCCAGTGTTTCGCCACCCTCACTGTAAAATTTCCTCCTTATGTCTAGTCTAAATATACTTTCTTTAAGTTTAAAATCTTTATTCCTTGTGTTACTGCAACAGGCCCTGCTAAAGAACGCAATATTCTGGGTGGGGTCTCATTAGAACAGAGTAGAGGGTAAGAATCACCTCCCTCAACGTGCTGGCCGTGCTTATTTTGATGCATCTGAGAACAAATAATGAAAAATGAAAATCAGAAAAAAAGACTGAAGAACGGCGAAGGACAGTTCATCATTGAAGACAACCAAAGCTCATCTGAATGAGGCCCTGAGTAACATGCACAGTAAGATGAAGAAGTAAGTCTTGTGGTAAGTAACAACATAACCTAACTCTCTGTTCAAGGCACTGGCCACTGAGAGACTGAGAGACAGAGGAGCCACTGTGAGGCTGCCAGCATCAAGAGCCAGCTATATGCAATGCTGTAGGAAAAGGAGCACAGCCTTCAGGAGATGAAGGGACAATGATGATCCCCCTTAATTCCACACATTTTAGACCACATGTAGATACTGTGCCCTCTGGTTTTGGGTCCCCAATTCAGGAAAGACAGCGCCAGGTTTAAGTGAGTCCAGCAGAGGTCCACCAGGATGCTGAGGGAATTGATGAAGCCATCTCTGAAGCACCATGTCCAGCTCTGGGATTCTCAGTACGGGAGAGAGACGTGCATGTTGGAGATGGAGTCTCAAGGAGGCCACTAAGATGGTAAAGGGACTGGAGAATCTCCCATAAGAGAAAAGGCTGAGAGAGGAGGGACTGTTCAGCCTGGAGAAGCTCTGGGGAAATCCCATGAAGCTGAAGGGAGGGGGGTGTGAGACACTGGATTATTATATGAATTATTGACTCAGACCAACTCAAGCATGTGAGTTGCAGAAGTCATTTATCACTGTATAACTCTGCCTCACTAATAATCTGGAACGTTCCAGTATATCTTCATCAGCCAGGACACTAGGTTCATGTCTGGACAGGAGGTGATGAGGTACTGGAACAGAAGTGGAAAGATGTTTCCAATTCCTGTCATGGCTGTGAAAGCTACAGGTGGAAACTCCTAGATTCAAAAAGTCAGCTCCAGAAACAAAGAACTGTACTGGACAGCACAGTAAACAGTAAATATGTTAATAAAACTGCAACATAATCAGAAACTCTAAAATGGAAACATTAAATGGTTTAATCTTTTTTTTTTTTGTTCGCTGAACACAATCTCCAATATGGCAACATGGTTGTTTGTATCTGGATTAGTCAACCATCCTAGCAGGACCTTGCAATTAGTAATCATAATAGCAAGTATGGTTTAAGATATATTTGATTGGATAACATAACAGATTACAAATTTAAGTGCAATTGCAACAAAATTGATTGGCATAATTTTCATAGTTTTGACTCTAATGGTTGGTTTGGGGATTTTATTCCAAATTTGCAAAATGGGATGTGATACAATGTGTAGATTTGACAAATACCATCCTATCTCAAACTGAAAAAGGTCTCAAAAGTATGGCTGACTATTTCTGTATAATGGCATTTTTTTAAACTTCAGTTTTTTATATGGTGTTAAAAATCTTAAGTAGTATTGTTAGGGTCATAAGCAATTTGAAATAAGCTGAATTTTAATGATAGTTTTGAAATAGTGTATATTTGTTAATGTTTTATCTCCGTAGTTTTACAGCATGTATATAAGTTTGTCACAAGCAACATTTTGGAAGGTTTTTGTTTCCTCTCTGGTTGCCACAGCGGGTGAAATAGATTTCTCCCTGAATTTAGCCTAGGAACTCACACCTGATTTCATATGAATATGAAACCATGGTTTACCAAACAGAAGGAAATCCTTTTTTCCCCTTGACTGTGAATGAACATGTAAACAAGTTGCTCAGGAAGGTTGTGGAGTCTTAATCCTTGAAGATCCTCAAACGCTGTCTGAACAAGCTGTCTCAGAAGACTCTGAGGTGAACTGCTCTCAGGCTGATGTACTGTGGGGAGCATTCCTAAACCAGCAAGACCTTGGAATTAGTACCAAGAGAGGCACCCCAGCCCCTCTGTTTTATGGGTGAGTCACCCTATCTCTGCAAGAGAGCCAGCAGGAGCCAAGAATCAAGGCCTCATCGAGGAGAAGTGAGAACAAGATCACACCAAAAATCCAACAAACAAGAGAGAAGCAAGGGAGAATGGCACCACAAATGCCCCAAACAAGGAGATAACACAGGAAAAAATGGCTTATAAGGCCAAAGAAGAATTTTGCTTGCACTTTTGTGCTAACCTTTAGTCATTAGCTCATTAAAATACATACTCATGGGCTTACTCACACGAGCTCTTTCCCCATAGAGCATGTATGGTAAAATAAATGGGTACTGTGCTTTTAAATAAATGGGTACTGTGCTTTTAAATAAATGGGTGCTGTGCTCTTAAATAAAAAGAAAGTTTACAGCCAAGGAATGTGTGTTGGCTTCACACCAACTGTCCAAAACCACAAAAGCCTCCCCCTCCCTTCTTCCCCCGGGGCAAAGGAAAAAAAAACTATAGAAACTTAAGAGCCTGAAAGCAACTGAATTATATCAAAATATATATTTTTGCCTATATTTACAGTTATATACAGCTAGAATACTATGTACAATATCAGAGATCCCGAATACACCCCCCTTCTGCAGAGGGAAAGGGAAAAGGAAAAGAGAAAAAGGGGAAAGGGGAAAAACAGATATTCACAATCAAAAACTAAGAACCAGCAAAACAAAGAACTGGCAAAAATCGATCTCACCACGTCCCTTAGAAAAACAGGATGGCCCAACACAAGCAGCACTCTCCAATCTCCCGCGTGACAGACCAGTAGTCACTGCAGGCCTCAGCTGATAGATAAGCAAGACCAACGCAGAGACCCACTGCTCCCGAACCTCACCGGAAGAGAAGAGAGGGAGAGCTTCCACTCCCTTCTTATTTATACCCTTGCTGACGTAAACATTGTATGGAATACTGGGAACATGACCTTGGTTCCTTAGTTACAACCTGGTTACCAAGGAAGGCCTAAAATCAAAACCACCACAGAATGTGGGTTTAAATTGTTGTTATGTGGGGCCACATGGATCTCTCACTGTTTGAATTATACAAAGACAAGTAGATGGTGGGCTGAGGGTGCACGGACCCTGCGGATTCAACACAGGTTGATAGGAGACTGAACCATCTCCCTTACAAGGAAAGGCTGAGAGAGTTGGGTCTGTTCAGCTCCCGAAGAGAGCACTGAGAGGGGACCTCATCAATGTCTATGAGTATCCAAATGGCTTATGTCAAGAGGATGGATCCAGACTCTTCTCTGTGGTACCAAGCAATAGGACAAGAGGCAGTGGGCAGAAACTGGAACACAGGAAGTGTGTTCAACATGACAAGGAACTTCTTTACTGTATGAGTGACCATGCACTGGAAAAGGTTGCCCTGAAAAGTAATAGCTCATTGAAGCTATTCAAAAGCTGACTGGACCCAGTCCTGAGTGATGTCTTCTAGGGGACCTTGCTTGACTAGGGAAATTAGACTAGATGACTTCCAGTTGTTCCCTTTCAACCTTACCTTCCCCATTTTGTGAATTAAAGCTCCAGAGCCCAGGAACTGTGTTGTAATCTGTAATCAAGACTGTCACAGAAGCATAAGCTTCATGCCACAGGCTTAAGCTGTGGAAGAATCAGCTTTCAGGAGCAGCACCTGATGTTGAAGGGAAAGTCTATTTCCAAGGGACAACCTATTTCCAAAGTATATTCAGTGGCAAATTTAGAGGAAATAGCTGTGGTTGTTGTGCCGTCACCAGAAATTGCATGCAGCTGCAGAAGTATTGAATTGCCCTAAGCCTAAATACTTGCAGCAGTTTCAGAAAAGATCAATCCACAAATTATCCAAACATGTCTTCCTTACAAACCATCAACACATGGATGTAAACCGCCCAGACCTTCTGATTTCAACTATTTTGTGAGTCTGATTCAATATTTGAGGAAACATAGACCTCCTCTGACCTTATTCAGAGATGTCTCTTGGAACCAGACTTTTTCTCTCTTCCCGTGCCTACAGTTGCTCTCTTTTTAATACTTTGCTTGCAGCTTTAGTTACGGCTGTGACAACTGGAAGCACTATTAGATCAAAGATCAGTTCATTCCTTAATCTGTCATAGAGTCCCATTTGTGGGCTGAAGTAATATAATTCTTATACATAGTGAATAGTGTAACCACTGCTGAATGTGTCATCTGATTGATTCCCAGGTTTCAGAAGTGGTTTTGGCCAAATGAGGAACAGAGGACTGTTTCTGCCACCTGGTTTATAGAGAGACCAAGTATTTGATGGATAACATTCATTAACGGTGTTCAGCATGATGGTGTTCCTACTTAACTTCTGACTTCCTTCCACATTCACCTGCAAGATTCATAGTAAGGAAGAGAGAAGTCTGTGGAGCTGTGCATCTAATACTTGCTTTATGGGAAGTACAGGGATAAGGGAAGGTGGGGGTCCCTGCCCTGGCAGAAAGTGGGAGACAAAGATGAATTGGAAGAGCAGCACAGAGTTGAAGGAGTTTCTGATGAGAGTAACCAGTTATAGTAACATGAGATTCCCAGGTCTGGGCCCCTGGGCTGAGGTTTGTAGTCTGATTCAAAACAATACTTGGTTGTTCAATCATTAAAACAACATAGTTTGGGAATTGCATTTAGAAATTAAATGTGTCTATTTCTGTTTCAGTTTACACATATCCTTTGGAAGATGCAGGGAGTGTTCAGGCAGTTAAATGACTTGTATGGATTTGAATGGAAAAGCCTATGTTTCTCTGCTGGATAACATACTTGACATGTGACATGTCTTTTTATTGCTAAAGAAACTAACACTCATCTATCAATAGGTTTTCTCTTCAGTTTATGCTGACTTCTGGGAAGGCATTGTGGGTGCTTTAAAATCAGAGACTGCCTCGTCCACAAATTCCTTCCACAAATTCATTATCATCAAGCAGATGGTTCCGGGAAAAAAAAACAAAACAAAACAAACAAAAACAAACAAACAAACAAAAACAAAACAAAAAACAAACAAAAACCAAACAAAAAAACAAACAAAAAACCCAAACAAACAAACAAAAACCACCAACCGCTGTTACGACCTTTGGACGGGCCTTTTTAATTCGCCGTCCTCGCCGTGCGGGCCCTTCCCCTGAGCTCGCCCGGGCGGAGGGCGAACACCCCAGGGAAGCGGCGCTGCGGGCCGGGCAGAGAAGGGGAGGAGAGCTTTCCGTGCCCTCCGCCGCCTGCCCCGCAGCGCCGCCGGGCAGCGGACGGGCTTGACATTGTCCAGCGTGCGGCGTGAGAGCACAGCCAGCCCCTACCTGAGGGACCTGACCCTGCGGTGCCCGCAGCGTTCTCCACAGGAGAGTGTTGTGACGGGATCTGCAGGTGCCCACGCAACAGCTGCGGGCATCCACTCGGCACGCTGTCCTGCCATGGGCGTTTGAATGAAGAAGGGTGTCCCCTCTCCATGGGGTCTAATCGTCCTGCCCTAGCCTCGCTCAATAGCATACAGTCTCCTCCCGTGAGGGACACGCTCCAGACGTTCTCAGTTTCAGTTTCTCAGAGGCCAAGGCAATATATTTCCTGTGTTTGAGCCAAAGCCCTGGGGGAATAAGGGATGGTGCCTGAGGTGACTTGTGGAGCACATCCCTGGCTGTAGTCAACAGTCCCTGTTTCAGTCAGGCCATATCAGGGCCCCCTGCTCCTATGAGGAGTATAATTTCTTCTTATTTTCGAAGGAAGGATAATCAGGGAGGGATATACTGACTCAGGCACCCTCTCCTCATCAAGGAGGAAATGAGTACTCTCCAACAGTTCCGTTAGAATTTTTGCCCTTTTTAATGATTCTACCAAGGCAGGCTGCAGTGCCTAGACACTGGTTCAGCAGCAAGACAATGGGAAAGGCTCTGTGTCTTGTTTCCTAGTGACTCCTGTAAAGCTTTAGCCAAGTCTGGACATGACTCAATCGTTTTACTTTTTGCTTGTTGGCTCATGTGCCTGTTCTGCTGGGCAGCATCTAAGGCAGCCCCCAATAACACAGACTGACACTTTTCCCTACCTCAGCTTTTGCTAAGCCATTAGCTAAGATGGTGATCCTGTCTGCCACTGCCTGTGGATCATGCCGGTCGTTACGGGCCAGAGTCATACTAGCAGGAGAAGGCCAGGTATTACAAGCCTCCAACAGCTCCAGGAGAGGAGTGCAAAACCTACAAGTGCAGAGTACCTCCTAGGGAGGCTGTAGTAAAACCTACAAGTTTAGGTCCCCAGGATATGAGTCTTCTCAGAGATGGGGTCATGCTAAGGACCCTGGTGCTCCCAATCATTTTAACACAAACAAGGGAATCCTGTCCATGACACCAGTTTAAATTGTTGAGTCCAACAGGATGGTCCTGGGCATCCTGCTCTGAAGTAGGCGATCTTTAGGATACCCTTGGGCTAAAGGCAGAATGATGCCAAATAATCAATTAGAAAGTTTTATTTATGGCAGCAATGATTTCAACTTTCAAACCTTATGATAGGTTGAAGGCCCACAGCGACAATAATTTAAACATTTCTGAACAGCAGCAGCAGTGGTGTAAACTTTTCTGAATCGCACATGGCAACACAATTTTGGAACACCCATGACAGCAGCAATTCAAACCTTAGACCTTACACTGAACAGCATCATATTTTAAATCATAGCATTGATTGAAACTTGAAGGAGAAAAAGAAGGAACAACAAGAAAACAGAGATAGAGAAAAAGATTCATGTCACCATGCAGGATTCCAGCACCATCTCTGGTCCAGTTCCTCCAGATGGTGGGTGCACAGATGGCGGGTGCATACACTGCCCCTCTCAGTTGCTCTATTTATAGAACAGTCCTCACATGTGCACATTTTGCTATTCTGGAACATTTCAGAAGAGGGTTAGGGAGTCTCTTGGCTTCAATTCCCCTCCCCTCTGTCAGAGACATAAATGCAATGCTGTCTCAATCCTTCCCCTTCAGTGTGATGTAAGTATATGGCATGTCTGTCTTTCCAGTACACGGTGTCACCTGCCGAGGAAGCTCTGGGGGAGAGCACTGTGCTGAGATGGCCAGTGGGAGCCAGCTGGAGTGGGCAGGGCAGTTGGAGGCCTCAGAAGACGCCCCGTGTCCCATCTGTGTGGGAGAAATCAGAAACACAGCCTGCTTGGCCTTGTGCTTCTGCTTTGGCTGTATCCATCAATGGACCATGATGAGAGCTGTGTGCCCACTCTGCTTTTTTATCGTCTAGCCTTTTTTATCGTGTCCTGCCTGTGCCGGAAGAGGACAGACCTGGCTCTCCTGCCTGCTGCCTGAGCGGATCCCCTCAGCAGCACTGTGTCCTATTCAGATATGCTCAAGGGAGCAATAGGATTCCAGCTCAGGGGAGGAGTCCTGTGGGGAGGAACCAGGCACTAAGTGGTGTCAGAGTTCCGGCCTCCACAAACACCATCACCCGGCAGGCTTCTGTACCCAGCATTTCCATTTTGCTGTGTCATACTGCTGATTCCTCCATACTCAAACAGCCCCTGTCATCCTCCAGCCACACCACTCTGAGCCTTTCTGTGACGCTTCTTTACAACAGCAGGCCCAATGCCAACAACCCAAAGTCTTATCGCTGGTTCCTAAAATCCACTCCAGGGGAATGAGTCCCTTTTGGTTGAGCCCTTTGCCTTGGCTTGATCCCTATCAACGAAAGAAAATTTCAGATCACAATCATGGATTTTAGTATCCGTCCATGAGCAGGATGCTATTCAAGCAAAGCACATTTTTTCACAAGCCTAATGTGTGGAGTGATTAGGTTTGATTAGCAGCCCTCATGAGTGTTTTGCACCAGAAGGGATCAGTATGTTATGATCACAGTAAAAATTACTCTGAAAATTGTCGTTCAAATGTCTGTCCATTATTGCTACCACTGTGATGAAGAGAGTGGTAGCAATGATCTTTGTTCCTCTTACACAGAAATAACATTGGGCATTTACCACAGAGCTGGCCATTTTGGGAGACCCCTAAAGGATGGAGGGAAATGGGTCTTTTCCAGAATGTGACTGGATATATGGACCAAGAGTATCAGTAAATTCCTGTGAGCCTGCATCTCGTGCAGAGCCTATATGGGCTGCAAAGTAGGGTGCCAAACAGCCAGATCTCATGGGAGGAAATTGTCCACACCCAGAGAAGAACTTGGAAAAAGACAAAGCCAAAACCTTGACAGCAGTCAAGCACTTGCCCTGCAAGGACAGAATGGGCAGTAGGGAAGTTATTTATAACCTCTTTTGATTCCTCCTCTCATTGACTCACTTTGAATTTTCTTTATGCCATCTCTATAACAAAAGCTAATGAATTTAATTTATGATCTAATAAAAACTGTCTGCATTCCTATGCCTGTTCATTTTCTTTGGGGAGGTCATTAGAAGAACACAGAGACAGATATAGCTCACAGCACTGTTGACTGTGGGAGATTGGACACTATGGGCAAATCTGTTTAGGCTGGTTTTCTCAGATGTTGCTATCTCAGCTCAAGCACCTATAATTTTTAGATAAACTATGGATTTTTCTTGCATCTCCAAATGCAGTTGCACTAGGATTTAAAGTTGCTTTTGTGAGAATTTTTATAAAGTGAAAGTCTCTCTCTTTTATTTTTTATTTCCCACTGAAAAAGAGTAGTGACTTTTTGGAAGTACTGAAAACTCCCTTGACTGTAGAATTAACAATAATTTCTTGGTTTTTCTGAGATAATAGTTTCTCCTGAAAAATGAAATGACTAGGACACTGGACTGAGATTCAGCAGATCTAGAATTGTCTGGTGATTTCGAAAGATATTTTATGACACAGTCACAGGCAATTAATTCACTTTAACCTTTGATTGTCCATCTTTAAAGTGGAAATTAATGATACTTCCCAATCGTTTCAGCAGATTAGGAAGAAAAATATATTACCAATTGTTAGGTAATCAGATAATACCCAAAAAGCACCTTAAAAAACACTCAAAGAAAAGCTGTTGCTTCTACAAGGCAATTTGTAAGGTGCAAAGTAATTAAAACCTGACACCGCATGTTAGACAACAATATAGACCAGTTGCCTCATTCAGTGAGTAGGATTGTCCCTTGTAGCACCATAACATAGTGTTGCTTTATGAGTAAGAACTTCCAGAAATAGAATATTTCCCAGACAGACCAAGGAGAAGAATTATATATGAAGATGATCAAGATAGTTATGCTGATGAAGCACTTTAAGTTGTTGGGGGAAAATAGAAAATGAAGGTCCCATTTATGTCATAATAATTTGTATTATACAATTTGGGGGAATATGTTATGTTGACCTTTCATGATGGATGATGAGTGTCTTCACAACCATGATTCTTGAAGCTTTTCGTACATCAACCCTCAGTAAACAGGAAGCAATTAATGCTCACTATTTCTCTGTTCTATAGAAGAGAAGAACTAAGAATATTGTTTGTTTTCCTGGTTCTATCAATTCTGTGAATATTAGCTTTCATATTTTACAGCTTTTTAATGGTTATATGTAAAACATTCACAATGAACACATTGTTAAATAAACAGATTTAAATTCAACCAAAAGGTTACTTACTTGCATATCCAGATAAACAGGCTGTTATTAAGTTTGACATATGTGATGCTTGACACTACAAGAAAAATAATTATAAATTACCATTGCAGTTGCATTAGATCCCATTAGATAAATATATACTCCAGAGAGTATGTATTTAATTGCAACAGATCATAAACATTAGTTTATTTTCTATACCCAAAAATTCAGCTCTTCCAGCACCCCTTCTACATGACCATTTTCTGCCCTTCCTGACCACTTCTGCAGAGCTTCTGCTCTTAATAAGCCTGTGGTAAGTGCTTACCATGAGGCCTGCCTATGAATGCCACTAAAAGGGAGTGCTGTACTGGCAATACATAATATTCAAGACATGCATTTGATTAATCAACATCCCATCCATATTACAGTGTTAGAAAATTTATTTCCAGAAAGTCATTGTCTCTCTCTGTTGTTACTGCTTTGAAATTGCTTGGCGGAAATGTCCACATCTTATTTTCAGTTTCCAGTGTAGCATAAAAGGTTTCCACCCACCTCCCTATTTTAAAATTTATTTTAAACAAAATCCCACACTTAAAATACTGCCTTTGAAAATCCTGTTTAATTCAACTCTGTGGTTTTTTGGAATAAGATAGGCTTGGGTGATTGCACTTACACTATGTGAATTAGACTTACACTGTGAATACACACAGTTTTAGAATCAAAACCTTCTTTTAATATTTCTACATGAATTAAATACATTCATACAAGTTTCTGCCCTGACTCTATGTTCTTCACATCTGGTTATGCCAAACAAACTTCATTTTCACGTACGAAGCAGAAAGATAACTAGACCAGTTGGTGCATCTTAGGAGGTCCATGTCTCAGGCAACAGTTTTGTTCAGGCTTAGTATACTGATGGTATATTTTTCCTGAATTCAAGAAGAAGGACCGGTATTACTTCTTAACATTTTGGGCCTGAACTATAGACTTCAGAATATCTTTCCTTTCCAATTCTCAGTAGAGTCTTACATTTTCTACTGTGTCCAATGGGTAGAATAGCTTTTATTTTGATCTATTTCCTTTTACATGGTTTTATAGTGGGGAGAGTGTGGTAACAACATTGTGTGAACAATCTGTTCTGCACCTTTGAGGCTTTTCCTATATACCTTAGCATAAACAGAATGCCAGGGTGTGATCTAAGATGGCTACTGCCTCTAAGGTTAGGACAAAGGTGGATTTCATCCAAGAAGGAGGCAGGACAACTGACCAGATAACAAACTTCTTACTCTGCCTGGATACCTGTTGCACCCAATTAGAAGTGTATTAGTAATGCATGTTTATAGTTTGATCTATGACCTGTGCCAATGAAATTGTATTGATCATGCACCAGGGTGTGTAGACTGTATAAAAGGAGCAGTCTTTGTTCAATAAATCGGACATTTTGCGGATCATATTGGTCGTATGCATGTGTCTCGTGCTCCTCCATCCATAGGAGAGTGGTTTTTTTATTCCTTTCATACCTTCTGAAGGGCATTTCACAGTACTTTTTGAACAAAATCTTTTCTCATTCTCTACTTTTAATTTGCTCTTCCTTTATTACTACACTGATACGGGATAATCCGATCTTCTAACTCCATCAGCGTACAGAATCCCTGACCTCTCAGAGGTCAAATACAACCTCTCAGACCCATGTTGTATTTAACAAGTTCACACATATTCACATAAAGACCAAAACATTTTTTCACACAACACTTTTAACACCCTGCATCAGACATTTGGCTAAGTGTTTGAAAAACTGTCTTAGCAGTCTATACATATATTTTTACCCTGTGCTTTCAAACAAAGCTTCTCTGACCATCTCTTGGAACAAGCTGGAGTAATGTTCAGAGAGATAATACAAAGAAAATTGGGTCCTGGGCAAGAGGTTAACCAAATGTTATTGTCCCAGAGCAAAAGAGTTAAGACATTTTGAACTAAACATTAAAGAAGTATCACAAATGTCATGCTATATTCTCTTAGAAGGCACCAAACGTTGCAGTTTGCAGCATCCATCCAGTCTAATGTGACAGCTTCAGGAGAACTTCAGTCTCCATCAGACTGTTGGGAAACATTTCCCAGCACTTCCCTGAGAATAATAACCCATTACCTTGTGATGCAGAACACAAGGAATGTGGCTGTCTGTTCACATCACCAGAGAGGTAGCACCAGAGTACATTAGTGAGGTTCAATTTTGTCAATATTGATCCACAACAGTAAACAGACATTGTTTTGAAGTGACAAACAGTTGTCTGAGCAAGATTCACATTAAATGAAAACTGTTGATTACATGTCAGATGAGATAATTTGAAACATTATTCAAGTACTTAATATGGTCATTTATAGTATCTGCTAAATTAAATTAAAAAAAACTTTTTCCATGTTTTCTGCATTTAAAAAAGTGTCCCTGAAAAAATGCATGGCAGACAGCAAAAGTGATGTCACAAGAATATAAGCATTCCTAAGATGAAAAATAGTTCTAGAGAAAGCCAACAATAAGAACGGGGAAACTTGTCATCAGTAAATGTCAGGTCTGACATGGAAAAGCTTAGGGGCTGAGGAACAGATTATCTGCACATGAATAAACGTGAGCAAATGCTGTTATCACTTTTCACGATATCTTGTCAAGGCTTCTGTTCTACCCAAGATGAACAAAATAGGTGTTAATCTGGAAAAGAATAAAGTAGGGTGTAAAAATCTAACAAATTAGAGTCAGAAATTAAATTTTCTTCAGATACATGGTTTCCTGATACAGTTTACACTCAAACACACATTAGAAATAGATTATATGCCAATGCAATTTTCTAGTGAAGAATATTAGATTCAAATGCAAACCTAAGAATTTTTTTCCTAAATTTTCTAAAGAAATCTGTTGCTTTCCAAATTTGGAGTATTAGTTATGAACATGAGGATCTTAAAGGTCTTTTCCAGTGAAGTGATTCTATAATTTCACTTGGAAAAGCATCCCCTCTTCACATTTACTTCTTAAGACCATTTCTATTACAGTATGATCATAGATACAAAAAATAATATCTTAAACCTACAGTATAAAAAACAAAGCATCAAATCCACCTGGTATAATTTCTGATCAAACTGAAGACCTGCTTCCTCACAATCAGATTTCTCACATGGCTAGCACATGGCTGGACCATTGCCAGCTGGGGCTAAGACATCCTTGTAACATCCTAGATAAAGCCACTGTCCAGCACCTTATGTCTTGAGGTGAAGAGGGTGCACCATGATCTCCTAGAGCAACACTTCATTGTCTGATGAAGATTAACAGGACACTCGAGTCAGCTCTGTGGAGTGATTCAATACCATCAGGTCAGGACACACTGTCCAGACCAAAACACAATTCTCTTTTCTCTCTCTTTTCAGCAGAACAAGTATTTTTATATATAGATGCTCTGTTTCTGAGCAGGTGTGAAGTTTAAACTACACGGACTCTTTCCTAATAAGCTAGAAGATTGATTATGCTTAAAAAAGAAGTAAAACCCACAGTTTTTACATTTAGCAATGAAAACAAAAACAAAAAAAAAAAAGATTGCTGTAAAGCACATATGCAAAAGGTTCCCTACTGTTGCTTGATTATCTGAATCATAAAGTCATCAAATATCAAAGCTGAATACAACACAGATAGGTTTTTGAGCAAATACAAAGTTTTTTGGAAGGACAGGTAGTCTTTTCTCATATCTATGGACTTTTTCCTCATATACATACATATATGAGTATATATCTATATCTATAGATATATACATACACAGAACATGTATTAATACTCTGTACTCTGTGAAGACCTGCATTACTGTGAAGACCTACATTACTGTGAAGACAAAAATATAGGTGAATTAATTTACATTTCTTTGCTTCAAATGAGAGTAATTACATAAAACTGATAATTGAAAAAGAAGTGATTCACTTCTGGTTTTGAATATGATTAGGTATAATTAGCAGCAAGGCAAAACAGAATTAAATAGTTTTTCAAAGCAGCATACAGTTTTTGCTAATTCATTTCTTATCACTGGGAAAAACATAAAATCAGTTAAGCCAGTGCTTCTGTGAAAAGTTATTTAATCTCAAAACATTATTAAGAGCAGGTAAAAAGGGAAATATAAAAAAAAAAAAACAAAACTGCAGAGAAGGACTGGATTAAAATTTTCTGGCAAACTCAGTGCTAATGTCTCCTTCAAAGCTTAAACATGGCAAAGTAAGAAAAGATCACTTCAATGAAGTTGGAATTTCTTCCTCTGATGTTAAAATTCCTGTCTCCACTTGAATTTCAGGTATTCTTTAAAAAAATGGATTGTTCTATATAAGACCAAAAAGTAAACATGTAAACAAATTACATTTAACTTTCTCAGATGTTTTAATGTGGATTTTAAAAAATCACTTTTATTAGAAATTTTAAGAAATAACAGATTTTCTATAAAATTAGAACCACACTGTAATATCTGATCAACAAAGTATCCAGTATTTGAGCATTTAGTTCTTTCAGTTAGTGGTGGCTTTTATTTCCACCTGTTTCTTTAAAAAAAATGTCTGGTTTTCTTAGTCTTCAGTTTTCCAGTGGGCATGTTACCTCCTTGCAATGAGTAAGTTACCTTATTTGGCAACAGTTATTATTTCATAGCAGAAGAAACCCTAGAAAAATACCTTATAATAAAATTGTGTCAAAGAACCTAAATTTCTGTAGGAGTGAGGCTTAAAGTCATGAGATGTGCCATGAGATACCTGGGGAAGGGATTTCCATGAGATATGCCATGAGGTAGGTATGCAGTGAAGGGATTAAAGTGCTATCCTGCTGATAGGTGAAGGCTGGATGACCCTTTGTGTGCAAGAGGGACTGCCACTAAAAGTCACAGTTCTTGCCCTTGTTCAAGACCCACAGTCTCTGTTATAGAAACTCTTTATAAGTCTGGTTTACATATAAAGTGGCAAACTCCCCCCCCTCATTTGTGATAGCACTAACAGGATATTTGACTACAGTCTCACCTCCACTTCTTCCAAAAGTGTAAATTGACATTTGAAGTATTCCATGGCAGAGGATGTGAATACAGTCCCATTTTGCATACAAGTCCATGGGCTTGCTCCTCTCTACTCCCCAAGGCAGGGACGCCTCTTTGGTAAGATTTGCACCTTCAACTGCATGGGAGCATCCCCAGGAGCACTTGCACATAGCACTGTACATTTATCCTATGCAGGCCTAGTGCATTTGTCACCATCAATCTAACAAGAGTCTGTAACCTGCTGCTATGATAAACTTCTCTATTCATGAATCTGTGATTACACAAGTTCTTAGCGAACACAACCAGCCTTGCCAAATTGGCTATAATCAGGATTAACCTCAGCCACACCTATACCCTCTGATCTTAGAGGAGCAGCTGGAACACAAGGGAGTCAATTTTCTGCCAAATTTCTATACTCTTAATAAAACTATTTCAAAAATTTGATTTTTGGGGTTTTTTTTGCATTGTGTCAGCATTCTCTACAGCTGAGCTCAGGACAGTATTTTAAATAATTTTTAAGTAGTTCAGTAATTTCTCATATAATTGAGATAAGCTCATCACACATTAAGAAAAAATCACATAGTACATTAAACAGGGTCAGCCGGAGGGCTTGGTTATGCCCCAAGCACATGCTACTGTACTATTAGTTGCTGTCTCAGTTTCTTTAAAATTAGAAGTTGATCTGTGCAGACCCACTTTACAGAGGACTAACACCTCTATAAAATTAATTTTGTCCCTGACCACAAAAAACACAAAGGCACATGTTCTAAAAGAGACAGAAAGAACCTGTTATGAAAAGGTTTCTGCAAAAATACTACAAATGTTCAGATAAGTGGTCTCCTAAATCTTCTTTAATTTAATTATTTTTTTTCCCCTCCTTGACATTTTGAAGGCTGAGAATGGAATAAAGAAGAGGCATTTTGTCATTATTTTTTTGATTATTTTTTCTATTTACCCTTGGAAACTGGAAAAATATAAAATATTATGAGGAAAGCAGCAAAACTCATTAAGTAAACCACTTATAATGAGATGCCCTGCTAATTACATCATTCCATCTGCAAATACATGTCCAGTTTAAGGTTACTATGAGCAGAAGTTTCTAGCGAGCTGAAAATAAAGTCTGGTTGAATTACATTTGTTTTGGTGCATTCTTGTTTGTCTATTTGCTGTTTTTTCTAATACATCCAAATTTAATGATCTACTTCAAGATGCCCGAAAATCTGAAATAGATCAATAACAAACGATTCTGGCCAGAAGATCAAGACTTTTTGATCTTTGGCTTTAACTTAGTGATCAAAGCAGCCTGCTCAAGAAAACAAGATGACCAACTGACACCAAAATGCTCCAATAGACTGGTTGCTCTCAATATCACTGTATCTCTACCAGCTTCTTAAAAGTGACCAACCTCAAAACTGATGGTAACAAACAGGTAGGCATCAGTCCTCCAAAACTTTATGATCCACATATTACTATTTTATATAACCACTAAACCACTTAAGGAAGAATAACTAAAATATTTTCATGTCCAGACTCTTCTAATACTGAGTAAGTGCCGTTTGCCTTCCTTTGCTCCACTGCGTTATTGCAAAAAAGTAAATAGGCAGAAACAGCAGTAACCACCAAGCTACAGAAAAAAAGGCTGTTTTCTAGCTGCCATTAGAGAGAGATTGTGGAAAGTTATTTCCATTGAGTCAGTTCCAGATTTGCTCCACCGCAGCACGTAATTTTTGTTGAAAGAGGACACTCCAAATTTAGCTCTACCAGAGTCACAGAGGTGATGGACCTGATCTTTTCTCTCATTCCACAACACTTGCAGGTTCAGAAACACCTATGTTTCCTCAGGAACAATCCAAACTTAAGATCTTTAGTCATAACTACTTTAAGAAATAGAGAGACCCTTTAAAAGGAAAAAACCAAAATACCACCAAGAAATAAAGTGTTAAATCATCACCTCCCTGGCTGTTGGATAAGGTTCTAATGCTTGGAAAAGTTGTCATTCAATTGGTTGCTCATCAAACACCACATAACCTAAATGGGGGGAAGAGTTTAGTCCCCAAGCACAAGAAAAAGCTTTGTTCAGACCTCACATGTTAGCCTTTAATCCATAAGGAACAGGGCTTTCTTGAGACCAGTGTTCACCATTTTATTCTTTTCTATTCTGTGAATATTAGAAATATGTTTTATTTACTGATTTGGAAGAGAGAGTAAAAGAACAATAGATTGGTGACATCTGCTTGAAGTACAACAGAGTTGTATATTTCCTTACATAGATTTACCCAAAGTATTTCCACTTTGTTCTATCCGTCAAGGTGTTAGAGACTTCAATTTAAAGGCTCAACATTATCTTCAGTATTTTTCCATTCATGGCCTGGAACTTTTTCTAAAGAATTCCCAAGATGTTTTTCCCAGGTGCCTTGATACTAGAGATTTTTCTCACACCTCATGCATTTTTGTGTTTTTAAGTAAGGAACAGCCCTCATAAGTGTCGTACAACACATCCATCCATCTGCAGTGTTCATCAGGCCTAGGAAGACTTCTCATATCTCCATCTTATTGTGAATAGGGGCTTTCCCCCGCCCCCCCCCCCACCCCGGATGCCTCATTTTGTCTTGTAATGACAAAAAAGTTAAATATCAAATATTGCTACTTAAACCTATCCCGTCTAGCAATACAGAATCATACTGCGTACAAGGTGTACAAGGTTTGTTCTTCAGTTAACATTAATATTTTATGATTTTCTCAGGAAATCTCTAATTTCACACTGTTACTGATTACTGTCAACACGAAATCTAAAGCTACACAGTACTTAAAAACAGTTTCTATTATCCTTATTCTCCAGCACTGGGATTTTCCCATTTTGTCTGAGAGGATAGTTTTTCCTCCACACCTGTAAACTGTAGGCTTTAAAAAAATGTAGAAATTCAAAACTACATTGATTCTACCAGAAGACTGTGGAGGGCAAATTTATAGAATCATAGAACTGTTGGAGTTGGAAGAACATCTCAGAGAACATGTGGTTCAATGCTGTGAGCCTCTCCCTGCCTCTTAATTCTCAATACTCTTTTCCCTTTCTTTTTTTTTGTTTTTCCATGATCTCATAACAGAGTAACTATAACAATATTAAATTCTCAAGCTTCTTTTAAATAAAGTTCTGCAAACTCAAAATCTTGTCACCTTCTCTAAGAAAACTATTAAAAGGAGGGGCAACTATGCAAGTATCTCCAACAAATACACAGGAATAACCTTCACATGGAAACTGGACTTCTCATTAATGGGGAAAATCACTTCATCTTGCCTTCAGCAAAGGGCAGATCTTGGTTAAGCGTTGTCTTTCTCCTGTAAAAGGAATGGAAGAGTGGCTTGGTATATTCAACCTGAGCTGTGCACCAAGCAGCTGGTCGCTCACCAGCCCCCTTGGTGGGATGGAGTGGAGGAAACATTAAAAAAGATAAAACACATGGGTTGAGACAAGAATGGTTTAGTACCGAAATGAGGTAAAATATAATAGTAAGAATGTTAATGAAAAAGCGAGACAGAAATAGGCCTCAAAAAAGACAAGTGATGCCCAGTACAGTTGCTCACCACCTGTTGACCAGTGCCCAGTCCATGCACCCAGCCTGTCCCCCAGCAGCAATCAGCCCCTGCCAGCCAGATCACCCCTGCTTATACATTGAGCGTGTTGGTCTGTGGTATCCAATATCCCTTTGGTCAGTTCAGGTCGGCTCTCCTGGCCATGCTCCCCCTCAGTCTCTTGTGCACCTGCTTGATGGCAGAACATGGCACACTGACATGTCCTTGACTTAGGGTGAGCACTACTAAGCAACAATAAAAACATCCCTGTGTCACCAGCATGATTCTCATACTGCATCCAAAACACGGCACTGGGCCAGCTGCTAAGAAGAAAATATACCTGGTGGTGCTGGTCAACAGCAGCTGAACATGAGCCAGCAGTGTGCCCACGTGAGGGGCCCATGGCATCCTGGCCTGGATCAGGAACAGTGTGGCCAGCAGGACCAGGGCAGTGACTGTCCCCCTGTACTGGGCATCAGTGAGGACACACCTTGAATACTGTGTCCAGTTCTGGGCCCTCACTACAAGAAAGATGTTGAGGTGCTGTAGCATGTCCAAGGAAGGGCACTGGAGCTGGTGAAGAGGTTGTAGCACAATTCCTGTGAGGAGTAGCTGAGGGAGCTGGGGGCGTTTAGTCTGGAGAAATGGAGGCTCAGGGAGACCTCATCACTCTCTACAACTACTTGAAAGGAGGTTGTAGTGAGGTGAGTGTTGGCCTCTTCTCCTAGGTAGCAAGCGATAGGACAAGAGGAAATGGCCTCCTGTTGTCTCAGATCAGGGTTATTAGGGAACATTTCTTCACCAAAAGGGTTGTCAAGCACTGAAACAGGGTGCCTAGGAATGTGTTTGAGTCACCATCCCTGGAGATACTTAAAAGACATTGAAGATGTGGCACTGAGGGACATGTAGAGGGACTTGATAGTGCTGGGTTTACTGTTGGAGTTGATCTNATAGGACAAGAGGAAATGGCCTCCTGTTGTCTCAGATCAGGGTTATTAGGGAACATTTCTTCACCAAAAGGGTTGTCAAGCACTGAAACAGGGTGCCTAGGAATGTGTTTGAGTCACCATCCCTGGAGATACTTAAAAGACATTGAAGATGTGGCACTGAGGGACATGTAGAGGGACTTGATAGTGCTGGGTTTACTGTTGGAGTTGATCTTAAATGATTCTATGATTTTATGATACCTTGTTCTTTGCTATTTCTGCACTACAGATATAGTTCAAATATACAGATAAATATTACTTACAAATATACCCTCACAAATGGAGGCTTGTTTATATATCCATACACACCCCACTGGGTGAACATACTGAAATACTACAAAGTATCATGCACAAATGTAGCGAGTCAAAAACTAAGCAATCCCAGCGGAGGCAAGAAACTGGAATGGTTTATTGGACTTATAAGTTCATATTTAAAGGGTTTAGGGTCCATATATTCAACAAGGGGCTGTAACTACTACAATTTATTACATACAGGGAGTTTCAGGGGATGACATAAGGGGAAAACCCAGACGAAAAAATTTGGGGTCTTCACATGGGGAAAAACTCACTTTATCTTAGGGGATTTCACAAGGGGGGACAGGTATTCAGTTCCATAGGATGTGAGGACTCAGGGAACACAAACGGAGAGATAAAATACAAAAGGTCTCTGCACAGGTTTGATGAAATCTGGGCTGGGGCAGGGCAATCAACAACCATCTCGTTTGCTTCTAAAACCCAGGTTTTTTCCCCAGCTCTCATAGCCCAGGGCTTTCTGCAAAGTCCACTCAAATCCCTCTCTGCAGATATCATATTTTGGGATCCAACACACAAACAAGTAAATGTTGAGAGATTGCCCAAAAATTCAGAGAGCAGCAACCTGTTGATGTTAAAAGAAGAATCTGTAAGTGACAGAAAATTGGAGCCAAAGCTGTAAAGAAAAACTGTTTTTTGAATCAACTGAGCAGATAACCAATGCATTGAAAAGCTAGGAAAAGGGAAAACAAAGTGCTGAAACAAAACTCCACCCTCAGATAACCTGACAGAGTCCTATGCAGATAAAAAGGATTTTGAAATCAAATTATTGAGAAAATAAGCTTATGGATGCTCTTGCTGTATTTGAATTACTTTTTAAAAAAAAGTTGCTGTATATTGTGTGTTTCACACCCTCTACTCATTGTTAGAAATACTGTTCACCTTTCAAATAATAATAAAAACTTCAAGCCTCATTAACTATTTGGAAATTTATATTGTTTTGTACTTATCTAAGCTTAAATTCAGAATCTTACATAGAAAATATTAAAAACAGTGTCTCAGATCTATACAAGAGTTTTGGCAGACCCAGAGACTGGGATGATTAAACTGTGTTTGTTTCTTACTGCTAAGATCTACTAAGGCAGCTATAAATGTAGTGAATGATTTTCCATATTAGCAATTGCTAGGTTTTTTTCCCCCAACAATACCATGTACAAGCAAAGAGAACCTATATAATCATAAAGAAGAGATGGAATCGATCCATGAGATGTCTTTGCATTTATGATGGGAAGAGTATAACAAAGGGCATTTAAAATTCTCATCCTACCAATATTTCATCACATTGTTATTGACAGCAGTATCAGTGACCTGAGATGCCTCAGGAACAGAGAACACATAGGGTATCATGTGGCTAAGTGCATTTTTTTTTATGCCAGGAGGTACAAGAAAAACAACAGGCCATATCAGATGTCCAGGTTCACTTTTGTTTGCTTTAAATATGAGCCCTAACAACCTCAGCTTGGTTTCAAGTCAACCTCATACAGGCATTTGAACTGCTGGGATATATATTCAGCAATTACAAAGCAAAGGCTATGAGGTAAAGCTATTTACCACAATAAATACTCATACTGTTATTCACATTAGCAGTACAGAATTGACACTATTCATGACAGCATGAATCCAAAATAAAGACACCTAAAATAATCTTGTGAACATAAGCAAGTATCATGAAATGCAAGAGATTCATTCTCCTTTCATTCACATACCCTTTTCACAACATTCTGGTTTCATTAGAAACTTCATTAAAAGTACTACTATTTAAAATCTTTACTCTTTTTTTTCTTAAAAAAGATCATAACAGAATGAACAAAACAAACGGAGATGCAGCCTGAGTGACTTGCTCCAGCAGACTCTGTCCTGAGCAGGGGAACTGGACTTGCTGACCTCCAGACATCTCTACCAGCCTCAGCTATTCTGCAATCCTGTAGCACCACTGCAAACAAATTCATTAGTGTACATCTAACTATTTCCAGGGTAAAAACCCCTAAGCTTTCTACCTCTAAGAATATAACTAAGAATAATTTCCATCTGTAGTTCCAATTAAAAATTTCAGACCAAGAGATCTTCCTTGGACTTGCTACTACCTCACAAAGATCACCACACAATTTTATTTTTCCCATTTGTATCAAGCCTTATAGCTGTAAGGGCTTTGAAATAAGATTTTATTTCATACTTTTTGCACCTTGCACAGCATTAAGATGGAGGCCTTTTAGACCAAAAGTGTCTCTTTGCAAACATAGAAGTAGCATTGAAATCTTTTATTGCTAAAAATAGAGTAAGTTTCATTAGTTCTAGACCAAACACCATTATTTAGGCTGAACAAAGTAGAACCTCTTTCTTTATCAGCATCAATCCTTTCTTCTCCCAAAAAGGTAATAATGCCTGTTGTTTGGGCCATATATATCTTTACAAGACAGGTAAAACTCACATCACATACTTAAATGCTTCAGGACGCAGAGATAGGGTTTTTCTCACAATATATGGAGATGCTTAGGGAATCTTTAGAACCTTCAGAGTCCACAAAGTTTTGCCAGCTGCTCTCTCTAATTCAGACAGACTTTGTGCAGTCTTGAAGGAATAGAATATTGCAAGTTCTCCTAGATCCATTTTGTAATAAAAATCAATGGCATTTTGTGATCTGAGACTTAGTGATGTTCAAGACTGCCCACAAGGAAGTTATACGCATGCACCTTGATCTGACAAGCTCAGTAGGATCCTACAGGCTCATTTTATTGTGAACTCATCGTATTTGTGTACTAGGAAAATCATCTCAGGTCCAAAAACTCCTCTTTGATTCTCCTTTTTTTTCTGAAAGAACAGTGAGGTAATGATGGATTTTTTTGAAAGGCAGATTTTGAAAAGGCTACATCCAGCCTTAGGCTTTTTTTTAAGTATCCCAGAAGCTTCCAAAGAGTATAGGTGATTCATGCAAATATAGGTAGTCAATGAATAAAGCTAAAAATGTTGATGTGATACTTATTAGTATGAGCACAATCCTACCAAATATCAGAACTGAAGTACTTATGGCTGATATGCTTCCATTGCCTGGTCAAAACTGTTGGTTATCTTTAGCAAACCAGACCAGCTTTCAGGAAGACATATAAGACCAACACATAACCAATGCAGATTGTAAGTCTGAATTTAATTTGCATCTTGATTTACTGTGATTGCATGAAGATAGGGACTATCTAACTATGGGACACAGAGGCAGTCAATTGCAGTTACTTCATGTGCAACTATCTGATAATTGCAGTATTATGTGAAGAAATTAGACACATAATTGCCTTTGCATTTTTTCGTAACTTCTCTCAAGCTGAAGTCTGTTCCTGGTATGTACTATTAGACATTAAGCTAAACCCCAAACATTGTAATGAAGTGTGACAAAGGTTGGTTCTTTACATTCCAAGTATACCACTTCAGGATGCTTATGTGGTTTTGCCAAATACCTTTTGCAGGTATGATTTATAAACTTGAAAGGTCATCGTATTTGCAGTTGTGGAAGGCTGATGAAAGAAATTTATACTCCTGGTTGTCAGCTGTATCTAATTTTCCATAGTTCTCTTCCTACACTCACTTCATAAACTCTTTACAAAGGAGCACTGACATTTTGCCTCTGATCCACATACCTGACAATGTCACGAGATAACCCCAAAAACTCAATTTTCTTGACTACTTGACAGACCATAAGATTAAAAATGTCATTGTGCATTCTTGGTTATTATCCATAAATACTGACAATATAATCAGGATTTTTAAGGTAAACTAGTCTGGTTTACTTCAGAAAGAACCCAAGAAAATGACCCCAAAACATTCCTACTCAACATCAGACACTAGATATTACATCAGTCGTTCACTTAGGCTAGAGAATTGTTTTTGGTCCAGTGGGGCCGAAGGCAATGCACGTGCTGGCAGGTACTCCCTTAGCAGCAGTGCTGCAAGGTACCCACAGCAACTGCAGCTGCCAAATCTCTGCTGAGACACCTGAACTTCAGAAACAGCTCAACTACGACACTTCAGGTCAGAGAACTGCTGCCATGACTGTCTTGTGTCTGCTTCTCTGCAAGCTTTGTTCTTATGATTTAAGAAACAATGTTCTGATTTAAGAGCAAGGAAGGCTGTCAGAGCTGCACTCACTAGCTACAGAAATGAGACAGGAAGAAAACAAACATTTGAATTGATTTGGAGTGAATTGTTTAGAAGAGCTGATGCACCAATTGCTGTAGTGTAAAACCAGTGAATACCAAAACATATTATGAAATAACCTAGACAAGGCAAGACTATTATGTTTCAGATGTGAATGGGTACACTCAAATGAAGGCTAGGGAATGATCTCACCTTTTGTGTACACTTTATCTTAGGTACATGGGCTTTGGTGCAAGACGAGCAACTGAAACTCCTTCAGTGAATCTGAGAACTATAGAACGTTTGACAAGCTTTCTCAGAATTTCAGTATTCATCAGGAACACATCATAATTCCTAAAGCTGCACTTTAATTTGCACATAAAATTCCTTATGTATTGTGCTATGAGGTGCTGATTAAATTTTTTCTTTTTTTTTT
>VXAY01003551.1:23260-49839 GCA_013399855.1 Oxyruncus cristatus | reverse complement strand
CAAAAAAAAAAGAAAGAAAGAACTTGAGTTTTCACTTAGTATGAGAATGATATTTGATCCACGTTTTGTCTTTGCACGTTTCATTTTATGAAAGCCAAAAATCTGAGAAAGTGAAACATTTAGTTTGAACCCCTAAACTGTTCCACAAACTAGCATGACTCTTGCAATTGGGCCTTTAGATAAATCAGCCTTAAAGAAGGCTAGCAAGCTTTAAATATATCACAACATTTTCTAAAGCATGTCTTTCAAGGTGGCAGTAATTCACAACTCTTCTGTCTAGGAATCAAGACACAATCTAAAAATAGAAGATAACACTACTTAAAATCTTTGGGATGATAGCAGTAGGGCAAGGAAAATCATGAATTTGCTTTTCTTAGAGGATCTGCAACCCAACTTCAAAAGGCCTCAGCTTTATGATCTTGCCCCAGCTACAGCTGACAGATTGAAACAGTGCAGGAGTTCTTGCACTCTACCGAATAATGCTATTAACACACTGTGGAGCAGATAATTTAATACTCATAGCCATGACAGTTATTCAAAAGCCTTAGGATAATTCAAAAAAGAACAGGAGAATTTATTTGGGCATTAGGAAGAAAAAAATTGTAATCAGGAATCCATGGAATGAATTTTTACAATAGTCAACAAACTGAAACAGAAGGATCAGTCCCTCGGAGCAGACAAGGCAAGAGAAATGAGTGAAAAGATACACAGTTTTAAATACCATTATGCCCAGCAATGACACAGCTCAAGAAAGTTTTCAGAAAAAATAGAATACATAGAACACTCTTGGAGACAGCACTCTGGGTGTATGTCAAGGCTATATATCAGAGCAAGTTAAATGTAACTGATGGAGACAGCCTGAGAAGAAAATAAGGATTTTCCTATAGAGGCACAGGTGTTGGAAAGAATGCTTAACCAAAAATCGAGAGCAAATGGTATCAAGTTGGGATACCTGAAGAGTTCAGCCTAACCCTTGAGAAACACAGGGAAAGATCTACCCAGGAAAACAAAGATTATTCATGCACCTCAATCAAATGGAATTATTTCTCCAGGTCTAAAATTGCACCGAGAGAAACTCTAATGGTAGATTAACACACCCTGCCATGATATTGGCTACACTTGGTTGGCTTTGTTAGCAGTGCCCAGTTTTCATATGGTTGGAAAATATTGTATCCAACCTGTTGGCTCATGTTTTCAATCACAAAAGTCATATACCTTTCAGAGAGCACAAATTTAGATTCAATTCCAACTCCGTTCATCTCAGAATGTAGTAGATTTTTTTGTGCTAATGGTTCAATACATCCCCCTCCCCAAATATCATACTGATAGCTATTTGCATGGAAAAAGGACAAATAAAAATAAACAGGCTAAATTTTTCAGCAACTGTTAGAATGGTGAGGATAACAGTAGTGAACAGAGAAGAAGTTTGGAAACGTCAAATGAATTTATTAAAGTGAGCAGTACATTGGTGACATCTGGGTACAGCACTTCACAATTAAGGCATCTCCTCTTGCTAGCCACACCATTTTTGGCATTCTTTAAGGTGATGAGCAATAAATATGAAACATGCCATGTACCTAAAAGGCTCTGCAAGTAATCTGCAGTGCTAAGGAGCTCTCTCAAAAGTATGTGGTTTCTTGATTATGACTTTTTTTACCTGTTCAACTATAACAGTTCACTACACCACAGCCATAATTCAGCAAACATTTTGCAGGTGACAGGCTCGAAAGCATGAGGCATTTTAGCAATGAATTTTTATCTGAAAATAGTCACGTTAAAGTCAATGTCAGGGTTATTAATACTCCAAGAGTTGGAAATTGTGTTACCATAAAATAGTAATGCAACCTTGGTACCAGGGGACAAACTCACTGATGGAAATGTAAATTCACTCTAACGGAAATTCAAGCCTCAGTCTGCTGAGTCAAGTAGTGGTACTAAATTTTTCATTAAAACTGTTCTGATTGAAAGTATCTGCTTATTCCACAGTTGCCAATTTTACACTACCCACGTGAACTGAATTTGAATCAATGACACAGAGGGAAGGGGATCTATATCACCTCCTTTTTAATTAGATTGCTGTATACAAATCTTAACTTCTCCCTAGCTACAGCAGAAAGTACATACATGCACATAAAATGAAATAAAGTGCAAAGTTCATATCTATTCTACCCAAACAAAGGTATTGCTCAGGCAGTCAATCAATCAGTCAACCAATTACCATGGCAAGCATTAGTATAGCCGTCTATGGTCCACTTGAAGACTTGATGATAAAGAGAATTAATTCATGAACTGCAAGCCACAAGAAGTGGATTATTAAAAGGCAGAAACAAAACCAAATCAAACAACCAAACCAAACCAAACCACTCAAATCCACCCTGGTTTTCAAACAGTACAAAGTCACTTAGCCAGAAATATGGATTAAAACTGTGCTAGTGAATGCTTAACATGGTAGATAGCTGTTTGTACTTTATATGAACTGGTATAAGGAGCCCTAAGTCTGACTGCTTTCCTCCACAAGGAACATCTCACGACAGCACTTTAAAGAACAAAACAAAAATTGGCTTAAGCAAGTCCTAGACTGTATTTCAGGTTTCATATCTCATCTCAGTTCCTTCCTTTGCAACAAAACCAGAAACTAAACCTAAAATTTTTGTTGCATTACTTCTTACATTGCCTGAACCTACCCCAACAGATTTAGTTCCTGATAGTACCTCCATATTTTTCCATGTGCCCTCTATATCCAAATTCTGCATGGAACACTCTGAGATAAAAAGAACAGGATAGCCCCACAAGAAAAGAAATATTACAGTTACTGCAATAGTCCCTCAGAGCCACACAGCACTCACTGGGACGTGCAAGGAAGCAAATTACACAGGTTAGATAATTTTGCCAAAGTGCACTTTTCTTTGCTGTCTCCCCCCTGCCAAGTCTTGTCGTTGTTCTCCTTTCACAGCAAAATGTTTGAGCAAGTATTTTAGGCCATGGATTTGTTTGCCAGCCAAAAATTTAGCATTTGCTGTTCAATTATTTGAGACAATTAGCAGATCAACTAAGCCACATGGTATTCTTACTTTAAATGAATTAACTTTACTAGTGTAAGAAACTTTTTTACTTTTATAGCAATGTATTACTTGTTTAATAGTCATGCATACACAAAAAGGAGTTTGTACATTTTCATAAAAAAGCATCTCCATTTTTGATCCCCACAAGCCCACGTCCTGGAGCTTCCCATTTTAAAACTGCACGTGAATATTTCTCCCCTTTATTGATATTTTGGTTTAAGTCTTATTTAATTATTCCATTTTCCTTACTCTGTGTTGTGCAAAATTGCCATGTTTATTCTGGTTTTTTTCCATATAATTTATGACTTCTTGGAGCCGTATCAGGAAGTCAGTAAATGATCAGAGGTAACACAGAGGTGGTGAAGAGGAAGTATGTGCAGACTCGTGGTCCAGACCCTTCATCACCTCTATTGCCCTTCCCTGGACACGCTCCAGCACCTCCATGTCTTGTAGTGAGGGGCCCAGAACTGGACACAGGATTCAAGGTGTGGCCTCACCAATGTCCTGCACAGGAGTACAGTCACTATCCCGGTCTTGGTGGCCACACTGATCCAAGCTGGCTCATTTTCAGCCACTGTCAATCAGTACCCCCAAGTCCTTTTCCACTGGGAGCTCTCCACCCACCCTGCCCCAGCCTGTAGTGCTACCTGGGGTTTGTTGTGACCCAGCACTTGGCCTTGTTGAACCTCATACCACTGGCCTCAGCACATCAATCCAGCCTGTCCAGATCCCTCTGCAGAGCCTTCCCTACCCTCCAGCAGATCAACACTCCCACCTATCCTGGAGTATTGTGAACTGTCTGAGGGTGCACTTTATCCCCTCATTCAGATAATTGATAAAAAAAACAGGACTGTCCCCAAAAGTGAGTCCTAGGGAAACCCACTAGTGACCAACTGGATGGAACTCCATTCACCAGCACTGTGCGGGCCTGGCCATCCAGTCAGGTTTTTATGCAGCAAAGATTGCACCTGTCCAAGCCATGAACAGTTCTGTCCAGGACAATGCTGTGGAAAATGGTGTCACAGGCTTTACTGAAGTCCAGGCAAACAAAACCCACAGCCTTTCCCTCACATACACTAACTGGGTCACCCTATCATAGATGGAGATCACGCTGGTCAAGCAGGACCTGCTTTTCATAAATCATGATGACTGGGTCTGATCCCCTGGTTGTCCTGTATGTACCACCTGATGGCACTCAAGATTATTTGCTACATAACCATCATTTTTCATCCCTTCAGGTTCTCCAGTGGCACTATAGAAAGAGGGTAAGAAAGGAACAATTTTCTCTGCTGTAACTTCCCTTTATTCTGCCCTCACCTCAGCTCATTATAATTCCCCATGGACCACATTTCTCTCTGCAAATAAGTAAGCACTGTTTTATCAGTATAAACTATCTATTTCAAACATGATGATTGTTTAGCTATAAAAGGTTCTGCTTAATTCATATAAACTATAAATGTAAATTTAAGCCTAAATAAAACCCATGTTTCTGTGCTATACATATATTTTCTTTCTAAAGAGGATAATCAGTGTCAGATACAAAGGATAATAATAAAGTTTTATAGCTAGTATACTTATTTAATCTCATTCTAATCTCCATTATATAAGGGTTAACATGATCACAGGAATTGTTATTATCTTTCCCTATTCCATCCTTATTTTATTATTTTGCTTTCCCAGTGCCCAACTATGTTTTAGGCAAGTAATTTCATGGATTTCTGCACAGATCCTTTTTTCTTAAAGGTACAGTTAGTTTAAAACCTCCCCTCCAGATATGTTTGCAGTTACAATTATCCCTTTTATTGTGCATTTGCTTGCACTGACAATAGACAGACTCATCTGTCATTCTGCCTCCTAGGCACCTAGGCATCTAACTTTGTTATGCTCCCCTATATCCTTCTCTCCAATAGTCACAAGTGATTCCATATCATCTAATCACATGAGCTAAATTTTATCAAAACAGTCTGAGGAGGGGGAGAGAAACAGATTTCTTGTCTAACTTTTTTTCTAAATATAAATTGGTTAGTATGAAGAAATAAGTATTTTTTTCCTATCACACTTTTACATTATAATATTGAATTACAGGTGGTTGAATAAGTCTTTACTTTTTAGGTCCTGTCCTTTTTGGGTATTTTCCCCTAGTTTAGCTGTCAGAGCTTCCTGTTCACTTGAGTTTTAGTGGTGGTGAAGTTTCCAGGCACATTGACTTTGTTCCACGGCCATCACCATCATCCCGTGGTTCTGATCACCACATGGTGTCAGGGATGCACCAGCTGCATTCTGCACTCCCCTAAACACAGAAAGTGTATTGAATAAAAAGATAACCAACTGCTTGTTTTCTGTGATAGTTACCAATTTATAAATGGAGGAGCCTGTCACTTCAGAAACATATGGCAGAGTCACAAACAGCAAGCACCAATGAGAGAGAGAACAGGCTGCATGAGGCTGATGAAAAGAGCTTTGAATAGCAGTGACAGCCACAGGAGGAAGCACATGTGATTGCTGCTCTTTATTGGTTTGGTCTTTACAGTATAAAGTACAGGGACTATTGTCATACTTCTGTAATCAGTAGCTTGTCACATATACATTAACTTCTCAGAAGTAATTAGAAATTTTGTTATGCTGTGGGTTTGCCTGCCAGCAAAATAAGGCTGATGGTTTGCTCAGATTGCTATGAACTGGTATACAGAAAATAAACTGGATCAATTTATTAAAAAAAAAAAAAAAAACACAAAAAAACCCCAAAAAACCAACAACAGAAACCACAACAAAACTCAAAGTTCTAAATACATTCAAACAAATAAGGAAAATTAAGACAAAGCTCTCAGAAATGTGAGGTAGTTTCTAAACTTGGGAAAATGCTTAGACACGTAATCACACTTTGTTCTAAAAAGAATACAAACAACAGGAACTCATCCCATGATTGTATTGAAAATAGGGTAATTAAAAAAAAATCATAGCTGTCCAAAATGGTCACAAGCCTTAAGGTACAAAATACCTTAGCAGGCTGCTGAATTTTTTAGGTCAATTGAACTTTCATTTATATGGAGTCTCTGATGAACGGCTATTCAGTCTTTGTTCTCCATCTAATGCACTTCAGAGGACAAATCCGTGGATGAGATGAAATAAAAGGAGACCTCATATAAAAATCTTTACTTCTGCTACTTTTACTCCAATATGACATTACAATGTCCAGCAAGTTCTGAGATTGTCTGATGTCTTCCTTTTCATTTTTGAACATTTTATGACGTTTCATGGTTTTCAGTTGTTAACAAGCAGCAGGACAGTGGGGCAAAACTGAATATTTATCATTTCAGGTTTCATTCTGCAGCTGAATCAGAATAAATTTTTAGTCAAAACTGTCATCCTGAAAAGCCAGAAATCCATTGCTTATTACGCCATTAGGAATGCCTTCTCTTTTTCTTAAGAGCTAGAGTTTATGTGGGTTTTGTTTGTTTTTTTTTTTTACTTCTTCTTACCACGTTAACACATACTTGGTGTTTTACTAGATGTAAAAGAACATGGACTACATCCAGTATTAAAGATCTCTTTCTTCTGTCAAACGGATGTTCTTCAAGTTGTTATGCAAAAACTTAATAATTTCATTGGGGCCTGGTACAGGGCAAATAAAGCAAGTTTAATGACACTGTTAGTTATATTGGCTTAGGCTGTAATATCACAAATATTGGTTGAATTACTCAGTTATAGAAAAGGAGAGTTACTACAGATTCTGGAAAAGATCAAAGCATTTTTAGCCCATAACTCACAGCTTACTTACAAGTTTCTTTGCAATAACTGTAGAGATCTGGAAGGAAAAGTCAATACAAAATTCCTAACTTGTGCCAGAATTAATTTATAGAGATCTGGAAGGAAAAGTCAATACAAAATTCCTAACTTGTGCCAGAATTAATTTATAGAGATCTGGAAGGAAAAGTCAATACAAAATTCCTAACTTGTGCCAGAATTAATTCACATAATTATGTATTTTTTAAAAAAGATTAATCCATTAACCCCAGTGACTTCTAATTTACTCTATTTCTAGAACACATCTTTGCAGTAGACAAGACTTACATTTTAAAATTTTGACAGCTAAACTTACAAGAGAAAACAAGACTCCATATGATTCACTAGTACAGGAAAGCGTAGATTAAGAGCATGGAAGTGCATTATAAAGGTGCAGGTTCTTACCCTAAATTCTGCTTGCTGTGTAGGCACTTAAATGTAAAAATCCTAACATATCATGAATATTTAAAGCTGTTTACTTTGCAAATATTGTGCTAGCTAAAAATTGGAAGAGCCATCACTCCCAATGTTAAACAGTGGAGTTGGTGACTCCAACCATGATTTTGATTCAAGAAGATGGTGACTAGAACTGGGAAAAGAGAAAGCAACATTGAAATAAATCTCAAATACTATCCAAATAATTATGTTTTTAAGTGAAACAAAAGAAAACTAGTGTTTTCCACAGACAGTATGTTTGGTGGACTGAAGTTTCACTGGCCATACAAGGTAGAGGATGAGGTATTTCAGGAATCCAATGCAATCAATGACTAACATCAAGAACAGCAATATTAATTGCTGGATACAAAAAAGCTAAAAAAATCAATGAACATAAGACATAGCAGTCTGTTCTGAATTAAAGACACCCCTATACAATTGCTGTAATATACATGAGTAATATGCAAAATCCAAAGCTTTATGCAGACCAGAAAACCCTAATTCTTGTAGTTCTTTAAGTGACGTCTTCAGGATCTTATTTTTCCCTCAGGAAAAGCTGCATGACAACTGTAAAATACACAACTGTGTAACATACACAACTGTTCATGTTACAGATGCATAAAATGAAGCCAAGTCCAGACAGACTTCATGGAAGTAACAGAAGTAACAGAATATTAATATTTTCTGACATAGTTTCTGGTTTTATGCATTTTAAGTCTTGGAATTTCAAAAAAATAAAAAAAACTTAATCTATTTAAATTTGAATCTAAAAGAGGACTTCACAACACAGAGCTGCTCAAAGGATTATGTGTGCTTGTCAGAGAGCATCCTGAACTCTGCTGGAAGGAATCTAGGACAAACTGATTGCACTATTAAAGCACTGCCTTATGGTTGAACTTAGAACAGCTGGGACCTTCTGTTCGTGTTACTGCAAGCTGCACCTAAAAGATCGTATTGAAGCACACTACATATATTTTGTATTTCTATATTAAGATATTAATTTGATTCTATTTTACTTAGGAAGAAAGCTGACATTTCATGCAGAAGACATTGTTAATCAGTTCAGATGGTGTCTTAGCAAGCTATTCAAGTGGGATGCTTATGCTCTGTTTCAATTTAAACTAGAGAATAGATTAAGACAAATTAATTACATCCTCAGAAAGTATTTTCTTTTTGCTAGTGGAAGATTTGTACATCAATATAAATAGCTCATAAAGAAGCTTAGAGTTAATTCAATCATATAAAAAGAACTGTCATATAAACCCAATCTATTTTCTAACTGAAACAATATCCACTTACAGCCTGATTTTCAGAGACACCAATTAACCTAGTGCACCTCAGAAAACCTTGTGCTTATTTTCCGCTTCCTTCAGGAATGTCATCTTTTTCAGGACTAATTTTTGGTTTTCCTCTGAAGGGTAATTTGACACTACACATCTGACACAGCAAAGCTGCTGAAGTGAGGCAACCCAAATAAACTAGAGGAAGTGAAAAAAGATTTATGGAAAATGAAATTTATTAACAACTGACATAGTTTGCAGGATTAAGATGTCTAGTACTTGCAGGACAGCTTTAGTTGCAGAGAGCATACATGACCTACACTTGCATTTCTTGCGACATGGTCACCTTAAAAGAATTACAATATTGAAGAGTCAATACAGGCAGCATAACCAAGAGTGTATAATCAATTTAGTTTTCTTAAAAAAACAAAAACAAACAAAAAAAACCCCACAAAAATTAAGATTTTTTTACATGTTTCATTTGTCATGAAAAGTTTGCAAATTATTATTTTACACCAGTTAGATGTGTCAATATGCCTTGGGCATTTATGTTATCTTTTTCAGCTGGATAGGTGTATTGCAATAAGTCTATTACACACAAAATTTGCATTTGCTCTTTCAACACCTTTGTAAAAATAAATTTGCTAAAGCAAAAAACCAGAATCACCATCAGAAACACACACAAGTTTACCTATATGCTCTACTCAGCAACAGTACCTCGGTTGCAATTTTCAAAAGAGTAGACCAACTCTAGAAAACAGGAGAAAAGCAGGAAGAGTGATCAGGGACCAATGCAGATCCTGTATCAAAGATTGTTCTCTTCTTTAGATGAATTATCCTGGGCTATTCAAAGCTTACATAAGCCTCTTTTATAATGTTTTTATGCATCTAAAGACAGGAAGCAATCAGTTCATGGTCACAGTAGGACAAATGGAGTAGTTAAAAATATTCAGACTAGCTATTAGAAATGCTTCTGTCAAGACTGGAGCAGTGCCACAGACTGCTTGTGGAGGCTGTGGAATACCCATAAAATTTAAATACCACACAGATATTTCACAAGTATTGAAAGAGAATTATAAACTAGTGCTGGTAGTGAGTATGGGAATATTAGAAAATTTCCTAGGATCACCTTCAGCCAGTGATGAAATATTAGTCTGGTTTATTTTATATTCTAATGGTTGTATATTATATTTAAGGTCGGGAGTAAGTTTTAAGGACGAAATATTAAATTACTGAGACTCCTTTCTTTAACACATTTTTCCCATTAATGACTGATTATACAATTAGCAGAATAAATAATGTCATAAACAACAATGAATACATAATAATGCAGCCTAATGAGTTAAGTTTTTGGGTTTTGTTTGTCTGTTTTTATTAAGAAGAGATTTAGCTATAGATTTTACTGATAATTAATGAATTTTCTTTTTCCTCTCTAGGATTCCACATTCTATCGACTTCATCAGGAGTCAGTGGAACCACTGTGTTATGGCATTATCCCCTTAAATAGCTCTCCTTTGACTGTTGGGTTGTTGATCTCCAAAACAATTTCTCAACACTATATAGCACACTCTATTTAAATCAAGTTATCAGAATTTTTGCTCTTAATCGATTTGAATTTTCTTACTTGTCTAAAACCATATGTTTGAGGTAGTGAATGTGGATTTTGTGCTGTTCCAGAGAGTTCTTTGTTTTAAAGGACATCTATCCTTTTTTAAATTATTGTCCTCAGCATCAACCCTCACTAGTTCAAAAGGCTAAAGGCTAGGAGACCACTATAGTGTGAGATACTTACTGATGAAGTTCATGAGATGCAGCAGGAAACAGCCCTTTGCAAAAAAAAAAAAAAAACAAAAAACAAAAAACAAAAAAACAGAAAAAACACCAAAACAAACAAACAACCAAAAAAAAAGAGACCAGGAAATATGACTGAATAAGAGAAAAACCATGGCTGCAATACTGAGTGACACTACAGAATGACTGTTATCTTCTGGAAGCATCCAGACAGGTCTTGAAATAGTAGTCTGGATTAAGCTTCCCATGGCAGTACAAGTCTCACCATTTACTCTCAACACCTTCTTGCTTAAGGAGTGGAAAGGGGTCTGTGTAACTATTGAAGATGTTTGTGCCAGCTGAACTTAACCATAAAAATATATGACCCTGTGGCTGCTTTAAGCCATTGAGTTCTTTTGCCTCTGATAGTTCTGTGACAATCCATATCTGCTAAGACTTTTCAAAATCATTTGAATCACAGAATTACATAGCTGTAAAGAGAAGATTGAGTAGGCAGTGATGATTATGCTTATGGTTATTGTTTTGTCACGTGAAACTCTGCAAAAGCATTTAATGAATGAGTCATAGTGAATTATGTTTAAATTATAGATTGTGACTCACTGATTTTCACATTGTTTTATCCTTCCAGTGTTCTTCTTATAAGAGACTAGAAAAAGCCCGCTCTGTCAGGCCTTGAAAAGAAGAGAAGGGTTATTTATCTACACCCAACCCATCAGAAGGGCTAAGAATGAGGAAGAGATCACCCTAACCAAGGAAAGAAATTAGGAAACATTTTCTTGCATCGTCAGTATGTCACAACTTTGGGGAGCTATATGCTGAAAAATCTACGCACAGCCTTCATAAGTAAGTGACAGAACAGTCCAATATATGGCATCACAACATCGGAAGTTGTATTTTTTGGTTGGTCTTGACTGCTTTCATCACTAGCATAAACCAAGCTAAATCAATCATCTCTCTGAAGGAAGAAACAGAATTTTATATGAATAAAATAAGCTTTTCCAAGCCACAGTTGGCACATATTTAACCCTACATAAATTTCTGGCCTGTTTTTTTTCCCCCAAAATATATAGTCTTCAACACAACTCTTTACTTCGAACAACACAGCTCATGCCAGGTGTCCCAGTAGCCCCAGGTTAGCTTCTAGCACTAATGACACTGAGAACATGCAGAAACTGGGCCTACTACAGAAGGTCCAGATTTGGGCAATGACTGCTCCCATTGCTTGCTGCCTTCTGGTGATAAGTTAACTCATATAGTAGAAAGCGTTTCCCTCCCTTGACAATGGAGGGGCTTCAGCCCCTCTGCTGACGCTGGGGTAAGGAACATGCCACATCTGAGCATCACGCCTTCTATCTTCACTGCACAGCAACACTCCTGGGCTGAGGCCAAATCCCTGACAGGGACATGCAAGATAGAACTTCTTCACAGTTACATTCGCACCATGGCTCTGGTCCTCACTGTGGGGAGAACAGCTGAGAGTACCTTTCTCAGTACGTCTGGCCTGTGCCCTGCAACCAGCATAGGGGACAAAAAAGAAAAGAAGCCAGAGACTGTACCTGGCTAACAGTGATGTAATGAAAGACTTTAATGCTAATGAGCAAGTTAATCTCAGTTTTAATGACAAAATCTTCTGCAGTGATTAATCATAATCTACAGCTGGTGTAGACATCTTAGAGCAACAGCAAACAGCAAACAGCGTATTGCACACTATTTTATGACATGTGGTTCTGTGTTAACAGAAAATAAGAGTATAGGACATATTGCTAATGGAAAGACCAGTTTTATGGGAGAAAAAAAATGTATTTATGCATGGAAAACTATATAACTATTTACATATAGATAATATTTTTAGCTCTACATAGGTGAACATAAAAAGATATCTCTATGGCCAATGGCATCCTGGCCTGGATCAGGAACAGTGTGGCCAGTAGGAACAGGGAGGTGATTCTGCCCCTGTACTCGGCGCTGGTGAGGCCACACCTGGAGTGCTGTGTCCAGTTCTGGGCCCCTCAGTTCAGGAAGGATATTGAGGTGCTGGAGCAGGTGCAGAGAAGAGCAACCAGGCTGGTGAAGGGACTGGAGCACAAGTCCTATGAGGAGAGGCTGAGGGAGCTGGGGTTGTTTAGCCTGGAGAAGAGAAGGCTCAGGGGAGACCTCATCGCTCTCTACAACTCCCTGAAAGGAGGTTGTAGCCAGGTGGGGGTTGGTCTCTTCTCCCAGGCAACCAGCAGCAGGACAAGAGGGTATGGTCTTAAGCTGTGCCAGGGGAGGTTTAGGTTAGATATCAGAAAGAAATTCTTTACAGAGAGAGTAATCAGCCATTGGAATGGGCTGCCCAGGGANGATCTCCGAGGTCTTTTCCAACCCAGTTGATTCTATGATTCTATGATTCTATGATTGACATATATATGCATCTATATTTAAAGAAGATATCAGTAGATACGTAGTAGATATATACACAAATGGATATTACAGATATCTATTTTTCTATATAGATATCTATATAAATATATCTAGATAGAACTATATAGTATAGATATGTATTATATATCTATATTGATGCACTTGCCTGTGTAAAATATTTCAATATCTAGACCTAAATATATGTTGAGAATATGCATCTATGTATATGTATATCGATGTGTATATATATATATATGTATAATATAGATTTAGAAAAAATTACCTATATCTGAGATACATCATACTGATTTCAGAAAAAAAGCTTTAGTGAGGAGTGGGACATGTTAAAACCCTTTCAAGATTAAATCAGTATACAAGTGTAAGAAGAAACTCTTCTCTGTCCTTTTCTGTCCTGGAGGGTCCCTCTACTCCATTGTCTCTGAAGCCTGGCTGTTTGCTCTCTGCAGCGTCCCACAGACACTGACCAAGCGCCCTTACTACACAAGTAAGCTCAGCTGCTCACCAGGGAGGAACAGTCAGTCTCTCCTCTGCTCATTGTTTTGGGGAAGACTTAAATTTATTCTGTGACTCAATATCCATAAACATCACCTAAAAAATAAAAATAAAAATAAAGTAGTATTCTTCCCAAAGAACAGAAGGGCAAAAAAACCCCAAGGTGGGCTTTACAACATTAACCGCCTCACTGTGCATATACTATCCCTGAAGAAAACTACAAGTAGGAGGGGCAGAGGGGTGGATATGTTGGGCAAATATGAACCGCTTGTATCAAAATCTAAATTTGTATGGACCTAAATTCGTAAATAGTTTTCAATTAGGCCAACTACAGTCAAATTACCAACTTCTTGAGTCTTTCAAGACTTGAGGACTTTTTGAAAGGGTTGTTGTGATCAAGGCAGTCGCGGGCATAAGGTAGCATATCACTACATCTTATTCACCATCTATAAACTAATATACTGTCAGAGATGTTCTGCCAGGATTATCTGCTCATTTAAATATAACATTAAAAAAAATCATATCAGTGCAAAAGAAAATCCTGTTGAGATCACAAATAAAAGGCATACCAAAAGCCTTAGAACCATATGAGGCTGAGATTTTACAAGCGGAGAAATAGTTAAGGAATATTTTCAGAAGCAGCCCCAGTCCATATAAGACCACTATCGTGGGCTAGAACCTTATCCTGAGCAAAAGTAGAACATATTTTTTTCAAAAGGAAACTGCAACTTAAGTTGTATTTATATCCAAGCATTCTGGGTCATTTCCCATTCTCTCAGAGGCTGTGCTGCCATCTTCAGCAGCTAAGGTTCAGAAAGATCTAAGACTTACTTTAATATACTCAATACTCCTGCTCTAGGAATTCAACATTTTCATGATAAGTATTCTGAAGAAATTTGTGAATATATAACTAAAAATAAAAAATACTTGACATTACTCCTCAATAAGACATAATTTGCCTTGGACATTCAAAAACTTGTTCTGTATTTAATATATTGAATTTCACTGAAGTATCACATTTAAATTACTTCTTCTGTATGATAAAAGAACTGAATGGCTATCATCCACAATCAGAACAAAATAAATAAGGGCATAGAAAACAAAAGAAACTCAGAAGAGAATGACTTAAGAAAACAAAGTTCTTCAGCTTCATAACAAAAATTTCTAGATAATAAAGCATGTCAGAAATGGAACATCATATTTTATTATAGACACATTCAGTAATGGAAAATAATTATACAATAAAGAAACAAGACAGCAACATTTATTTGCTTGTTCTGTATATGCATATTCTGCAAAGACAAGGGTTAGCAAAATACGACAAGACCTTCCTCAGAAGGAAAAAATGTTTCAACATGCATGATATGCATGTAAAAAAACCAGATGGTATTGTAAATGTCACTTAGAGTCAGGTATCCTGATTATGCCTATCTGTATGGTTTATACTTGAAGTTTTGGAGTAAAGTCACAGTATTATGCCCGCCCTTCAAAATCTGTAAATTAAGCCATCTTTTCCAGGATCAAATTATTTCCACTGAAAACTTTTTTACCAGAGTGCATGTATGAAGTTTGAATAAGGCACAGTTTATGGACTTTAAACTACCACTTAAAGAAGATTTTTGGGATTACCATCTGGGTACCACTTTGATGAGCAGTCACTTAAATAAAAAAACCACAATAGCAAACCCACAAACTAAACATCCTCACTGAATATGAAAATACTTAAATAACAATAAATATTTTCTCACAGCTTTTCAGTGCAATCCTTCCATCTCTTCCACTCATCAAATAAAACAGGAAGTATAAGCGGAAATGTTTAGAGAATGGCCTCAAGAATAAAGAATACCTTCCATTCAAAAAACTGCCAGGGCTCTACATTTTGTAAGACAAAAAGAACGGCAATGATAAGCCCCCATATTATCATGAAGAACTAGAAGGCACCAAACTGATTAGCTAGGAAACCAAAATGTCCTGAAAGATTCCATTTCACACATATTTTTTGTCATGAAATCAGTTAATGCATCATGTTTAGTACAACATACTCAATCCTAGTTCATCATACTTACTTTGAAATGTTCAAATTTGTGTTTGTATAATCTACATAGTTTTTTTAATTTCACTAAAGAGAATAACTCAAAATTTTGCAACACTGGATCATAACACAAATAGCAGTATTGTATGAAAATATGTCAAAAAATAGATGATTCATCCTTTGGGTTTGTTACCCAGAAGTGAGATATATATATATAATAGTTTGTGAAAATATTTCTTTAAATAGAATTCTTGCCAGCATCAGAAAAATAATAAGAATCTAGAAATCTTTAAATTTATATTCTTTTATCTTCAACAGAGATTACATACATCTTTACGAAGCAGCTAAAGAGATAACAGAAAAATACCTATAATGTAAAGAATGTTAAATCAAATTAAAGGCATATAGATTTATTTTTAAATAAAAGTATAAATAGTATTTAAATACATGGCAAACAACTATAATTCTTGAAAAAAGGTAAGGTGTAAGTGCATCCTAATAAAAATTAGTGGTGTAATATTACAGTTCATGCAACCCCTCATGGCAATAGTAATAAGGGCTTATGGGAAATTCTTGAATTTGTCCTTCTCTGTCAAATTGTTAAATGGACAAGAAAGGGTTTGCAAGTATTTTAAAACAACTATTTGACATTAGGAAGTACTAGATTTATGGATTATATGATGAAAATTTCTTGGTTTATTTCTTCTATTTGAATGGCCTATTAAATACATATGGAAAACACTTAGTCCATTTTATTAAACTAAACACACCTCAAATACAATAAAAATCATAGGCAATAGACCAAACTAAATAATTTCTCAAGCCACATAGTTCCTGGGAACAATTTGTTTTGATCCTAGATGACAAATGAAAAGTGACCCTTAGATCAATACAAAGCCTCTTTCTGTGAGGTAGTATGAATGAAGTGTTTTCACCTACAAGTATTAGAAGTAAATAATTATTTAAACAAGCTGCAAGCCTAGGTTACCAGAGTTCAGAACAAAAATACTACATTTTTCCTCAAATCTGTTAAAAGGTGAGAATAATGCTTCTATACTCACACAGAGCAACTCCTATTTCGAAACAAGAACTTCAAAGCTGATCAGCTGGCCTGCAAGTCTGCCATCCATCCTATTTACATATAAAGTCAATGAGAAGCAGGAGATACTAAGAAACATTAAATGCTAGTAGCAGTGTAAGGAGAGGATGTTTTCACCAAGTATTGTTCTCAGCTCTTATCTGTGACCTCTTGCAGTGTAGAGGCTGAAAAAGGGCTGAACACACCCTTTAGGGAATTAACAGATAAAACCTGACTTTCAGATATCTTAAACCCAAGACCATATTTGCAAAGATCTATTCATAAAGGCAAAAAAGCTTCAGTAGAATTTCACAGCATTCAGCACGTTCTAACGTAAAACAAGCATTACCAAGATTTACTCTGACAAGTGACAGAATATGGCCTCAAATCAGCTTCATAGGACAACTCCAGTAAACTGCAGCGGTCTTCTCTGAATCCACTGCAAAATCAAGCGTGATGGGAAACAACAGAGAAGGAAGCTTAAAAAGCCATTCCATGATCTGATTTCACTGTGTAAAATGGGGAAAAGTTCAATTCAGCCGCTACAGCAATCAATACAAGAATGAGAAAGACCAATAAGATGAACCTGAGGAAAACATGTTGGATGGAAACAATGGCTTTAAACCATTAATCATCTGGATCTGGGTTTTCCAAATTTAAAATATTATTTAGGTGGACTGTACATATAATTTCACTGACAACTGCTAAGGGATTTAAAGTTTGCTAGACTGAAACATTAGGTAACATTTTTGAAGGTACATGAAGCAGGAAATGTCACAGTGATGAAAAAATGTGAAAAAGCTCATTAATTTGAAGATGAGCCAGGAATTTAAAAATGCAAACTCCTAACCTAGATTATAAGAATTGTGGTTAGCAAGTCTCTAGAAAACAGAGGTCAATATGTTTTAGTCAAGAATAGAGTGTGACTAGTGCATTGTTATGGCCTCAAGAATCACATTATTGATTAGTCAATCATTTTGTATAAGTTTCAGGTTAAGGAGAGTCTAAGCCTATTTTACATTAATCTCTTCCTGTAATCTAACTTTTATCATTTCACTGTATTGAACTACATAAGTAGAGACTATGTCTTAGCAAGATTCTCCAAATGATGAGAGGTTGAGAAATTCTAAACCTGCTTTAATTCATTGTACTACAAAGCCCCAAGTGTCTTACGATGTTTTGCACTTACAGAGCTATGATGTATAACTTATAAAACTAGGAACCAACACACATTGAAAATCATTAGTATTCAAGTACTGTAAACAATTCAGAACCTCTAAAATTTACCTCAGGAAAAAAATGTGGGATAAAACCTGGTTTTACTGGTATAAGCTAATATTGATCCACTGCATTTCTGCAAGCTACATAATCATGCTACTTATGCTACATAATTTTATTTATGTAGCTTTAATATCTAAGTTCCCATTTCATACATCACAAACTTAAAAAAGTTCGGTCTAACTGGAAGCATGAATGTTCTGCATCATGACAAAGAAGTCTCTCTAACATGTAGGACAAAAAGGATCTCAAGCAATCAAATAATCTATTACAAAAAAAATATCCAACCTCCTAGAAGAAAAGTAAGTTTTCATCCTATAAATTACTTATAGACATAATTTTAAATTTTTAAAGCATTTCTTCTCAGAATGAAAATTATACACAATTCTGCATGTTTGAAGGCTCTATTTTAAACTATTATGCTCTAGATTGGTGAACAAAAGTTCATAAATGTCAAATTAAATTAATTTCACAGCTCTTACAGGTCCTGTCAGGCAAGTATTTATTAGGACTCAGACTGAGTCTGTGAAGCGAAGTAAAGCTTCAGAGGGTTAACCAAAGTATCTTGCTCTAAGAAAGCTAACCCCCCTTCATGTCTAGCCTGCTCAAAGGAGATTTTGTTCTGTTCCGTTCAGCAGACCTGGACCCACAGAAGAACACTAGGAGCGTTACACAAAGGGCTTAGGGGTAATAAATTAAGGCAAAGTAAGCTAGGGTAGACATTTGAATAGGTAAAGTAGGCCTGAAGCCAAGGCTTTCTCCAAGCTTCAGTGACTGGGACAAAGACAATGGGGAATTCAAAAGTACACCTGAGGAAGAGGAGAAATTCCAAGACCCCCGAGATGAAGTAACAGGATGTACCACCAAATTATTCCTCAAAATGGAGACCACGCCCCAAACTCCGCCTTAACTCCACCTGCTATGAATATTGTAATCTAATAATGTAATAGAATGAATATGTATGTAGAGATGTTGTAATCACTCTCAAGAGCTGTATAAATTACCTGCCCTTACACTGACCACTTTGGAGCTCTTTGTCCGGCGCTAGCTGGGGGCTTCCCCGATGTCGCAATAAATACCTTGCTGTTTAAAGACATAAAACTCTGTCTCTAAGCAGTTTTTATTGGCCTTTTTGGGCTTCATCTGTAAAGCTGATTCCACTGCTTTAACTTCTAAGGATCCTATCACACGGAAATGGACTTTTCCTTTTTCGGAAAAAAAGGTTCCCCCAACTCACAACATTCTTCTTTGCAGATGGCATGGCAGAAAGCCTGCACTTCACTGAACAAGTGCCTGCAAACATCGAGGGACTTCTTGACTACAGCTGATCCATAGCTGATCTCAGAGATCCACTAGAGACATATACTCAGTTAACTGGGAAGATATCTGTCCAGAAACATGCTGTACTGAATTCTCAATAAACAAAAACCTGGTAATTTTTAATAAAGCTTGAGAAAGTAAAGATTATTCATTCTTGGGTCTTTCTCTAGAGCCACCATTCTGGACTGCAGTAGTTTGGCCTTTTAAAGAACATTATTTCTTTAGTTTTTCTTTTTTTTTTTTTCCGTAATTTTAAGAGAAAACTATAAAAAAACCCATAATATGGTGACATCTGTCAACTTCGGACAATACAGCCAGACTGACCTGGATCTTCAAAGCCTATATATTTGTTTCTATCTGCCACCTTTTGGAGCACACTCACTGGTGGCTTCGATATCAGTATCAGCTCTAGCAAAACCTTCCTTTGCACTTCAGCCACATTTTGCATCCTGATCACATTCAGCATGCCTTATGACTCATGTTTTTAGGGTCACAGCCCAGATGGACCTGCTGCCTGCAGAGGCAAGCAAGTGTCAAAAGCTCGTACCCCATCAGCAAGTTTGAGATGTTGACAGAACGATATCTAGCACTTTATAGAAAAGGAATTATAGCTGGCAGCCATTGCTGCTGAAGGAAACACAGATTTTACTGTATTTCCTTCTCCCCATCTTTATGTTCTGTATCTGACATGGCAAGTAGTAAACCCCATCTTGTTATACAGAACATGGATCTTGAAGCATTACATTTTCTGGCAGCACTTCTCAACATTGTAAAAGCCCAAATGGAGTGAGCCGCTAATCTATATAATCTATACTAATGTTTCAAAAGTATGCAGTTCACTACTTTTGAAGAAGAGGACTCAAAGCCCAGACAAATTGATTACATGCAAATACCTATGGCATACTGCTGCTGTGCTTGAACAGGAACTGAAGAGCACTAGGTTTTTAAAGTGATCATATATGAGATGCCTTTCCCTTTCCTAGCCAATTATGGCAGACACTTTGAATAATTCAGAGTGAATCTGCAAGATAATCTTGCTCAACTTGGTTGTCCATTCTCACCTTCCTGTTCCTTAAGCCTACTTGTTGGTTGCTGCTTCATCTTTACTACCTTTACAGTACAGGACTCTCACTGTGGTAGCAGTACCAGCAAAGAGGGTCCCAGTGTGATTCAGAACTCCTAGTCCTTTAGGGACTCAAGTTACAAATGTGTAAGGCACTTCCACTCAAAAATCAAAGAACAGAATAAAGCTATAACACTGTTAGAATGAAATCTGCTCCTGTTTGTTAAAATAACACCCCAAGCAAGATCTGTGGTATAAAACGAAACTTATTTTTGCTACAGCAGTCATGCTCCTAAGGATGACTGATTTCTCTTTTGCAATTTATTGTTCGTTCTTACAGAGTAAGAAGTTTGACTATGTTTCGCCATCCACTCCATCCTGGGATTTGCATGAGAATAAGCCTCTTTAATTCTTCTCAGCTAATTCATGAAGTACATGACTTGGCTCAATTTAACAATTTCTCTCTTGTTAAAACTCCGTCAGGAAAACAACTTCCCTAACAATTGTAGAATACATTTTATTTTGGGTGGCAGATGCAGTACTAACCACTATTGATTTATGTTAGAAAACTGCCTTCTGGATAATTTAGGAGATTAAACTACTAAACTAAACAAAACAAAACAAAACAAACAAACAAACACACATGGAAGAACATATGAGCGAATGCGGGTTATGTCCAACTTGCTACTTAGAGAAATTAATTTGTTCATGAGCAATAGCTATGATTAAAAGTTCTTGGACCTTTCTGCATCAGAATGAGACTTCCTAACACACAAAATCTGCTAGAGTAATTGGAAACTGGCAGGTGATACATTAAAACAGCAGCTTGTTCTGAGAGAACAAGATGTTGCTTCAGTCAGTGCTGTTAAAAGCAGCAGTATTTCAGCTTTATTTTATCACTACCTATACAACTATGGGCAGGAGACCAAAGGACCTTTCAGGTTTACATGTTCCAGAAAACAAAGAACTGTGTTTTCTCATAGTAAACTCCAAATTCCTCATTAAATTAACTGAACCAGTTAGAACTAGCTTGATTTCCTCCACTCCATCCCAAAGCTCCTATTTAACAACTCTTATCATAACTAACCAAACAAAGTCTTTACCTACTTAAAACCCAAACCACTTTATGTCTATCTCAGATGGACTCAGGCAGGTCCCACTCCTCTAAATCTGTTCTGCAGCCCCAAGTTACAATTCATCCTCTCACAGGCATTTATTCATCCTGAGTGCAAGGATAAACAGCTGCACATGATAATTCACTGCATTTCTGTCCTGGGGTTTTTCCATCTGTGTTTATGCAATGTGTATAGGCAATATGAGTGTCAGTTCTTTCCAGAAGCATCAGATTTACTCTTGGTGCACAGTACAAGAGTCCTCTGTGAGTCTGCAGCTGACAGGTTTTGAACTTCAATGCTTGCTGTGGGAGAAGGCAACAAGCCAGTAGCATTGTCTTTATTGTAGATTTCACATTTTTAGGCAGATCCTAAAGATGTGGCCTCATGGGTAGCTAGCTAATTTATAACTTTGAGGTCACTTTTTCATCCCATACTGCACTAATTCCTCAAAACACTTGGCTCTTAAAAAACAGTCAGCACAAAATTAACAAAATATAAAAATTTTCAGCGTGCAATTTTGCTTTGAATTTCATCTGTGCTTTCTTATATCTGGAAATGTAAGCTTTAGGCAACCGGTGCATCCCTTTCAAGTTTCTCCTGTTTAAGCACTGTTTGCCTGAATGACAGAGTTCTTGGATCTTATGAGACCCAGTTTTGGAGGCTATGCACAGATTTCATGTTCTGATTTTAAGACAAGCCTATGCCATGAAAGGAAGCTGTAATCATAGCTGATCATTACTTTCATTATTGTAGCTGCAGAAGCTAAAGGACCATAGAGCTTTCAGAAAAATATGGCATCTTCTATTTCACTTTTCAGAATTGCAGCAGAGTAGAAACTTAAATCCTAATTTAAATTTTTCCATTGGGGGGGTTTAAATACAAGGAAGTTCAGCTCTATGTTGATTAATAAAGCAACGTAGCACTTTGTTGAAATCTGTTCTAGAGGTAATAAACAACAACAAAAAAAAATCCAAACAAAAATTTAATTAAAAAATAATGAAGTTCTAAATTATAAGTAGTTATTCCATTCAAACCAAACCTATAAAAGATATCCCTTTATGAAAAATCAATTAACTGAGAGCTGGATGCATGTTCAAATGACTTCATGCCATAATGCTTTGTGGTTTTGTAGTCTGCAAAGAGCAATAACTATTTTTTTTAATGATGATTTCTGTGCTATTAAGATATATATTTAACTCACTGAGGTAATACACCTGACTTCCAAGTGTTGAGTGTTTTTACTCTTCATGAACAGCATGAAACTTCCTATTTTCTCTGGGGTGACTCTTTTCCATACATTCAGACAGTGAATTGCATACACAGCTGTGCTCCACACCACTTTATATTATTAGTATCTGGTATCAGCTGCCATGAGTTTCACACCAATTTACCAGAACACACTGAAAATAACATCCTCAGCACCCAGCAATCTGAAATGTTGAGTTGCCTTCATCTCTCTAAATTCCTTTGAATAACATTCAGAACTGTCACTTTCTTTTAACTTTGCCTCAATTTTACACCTAAATCACCTTTTATCAGGAACATGCCATCAGCCTACAGTACACTCTGAGGATGTTTCTTATCTTACTCTACAACTCCCTTAAAGGAAGTTGTAGCCAGGTGGGCATCCATCTCTTCTCCCAGGCAACCAGCAGTAGGACAAGAGGGCATGGCCTTAAGCTCTGCCAGGGGAGGTTTAGGTTGGATATTAGGAAGAAATTCTTTACAGAGAGAGTAATCAGGCATTGGAATGGGCTGCCCAGGGAAGTGGTGGATTCACTGTCCCTGGAGGTTTTTAAGATGAGACCAGATGTGGCACTCAGTGCCATGGTCTAGTAACCACAGCAGTGTGGGATCAAGGGTTGGACTTGATGATCTCGTAGGTCTTTTCCAACCTGGTTCATTCTATGATATGTTAACTTACATAATATATGATTGCTATGAATAAAATAAATACAATATCGACCTGTAATGAAAGCCAACATTTAAGAAATAACATTTATCTGTTTTTAGCAATAGTTATATAACTCTCATTAGTTTTAATTCCATGAGAGAAAGGAATCTCTGTGTGGTGTTGAACATATCCTTTCTAACAAAAATTTCATCAAACGAGTTCATTTCAAAAATTATTGTGCACCTTTACACCTTTTAATTTCTCTTTTTAATTTCTGCAATTGTCTATTTGCATGTGTAAAATTATATATTTTATATATAATTTATATCTATAATTGCAGAATTCTANTAACGTGGATGTCAGAGCCAACGTCTTTCTTGATAATGCCAGATGAGCTCAAAGGGGATGATAAGCGCAAATTGTTGCTTGAAAGGTTCAGGTATCAGAAATAGCCAATATCAGGTAAACAAATTTTTCAATAGGATAGTAACCTAGCAGTTAGAAAAGTCTAGTTCAAGTTTTCTGTAATTTCTGTCCCTTGAAGATTTTCAAACCTCCCATGGGCAAGGCTCTGAGCAACCTCATACAAGTTCAAAGTTTGTCCTGCTTGGAGAAGTACGGCCCAATATCCCTACGCGTAATTTTCAACCAACTTTTATATTATTTTAAGAATGCACATATAAAAAAAAAAAAAAAGCTTCCACTTTGATTTTCAAAAGCAAGTGTTGAACAGGCACACTAGTCTGGTTAATACCTTTCAAACAAATCTTTGTTAGTTTACATTGCAAATGCCTCTCAGTATGTGAACTAGAAGATTGAAAAAGCTGCAAAGAATATGTTACACAGCACTATTATAATGCCAAAAAAAAAAAAAAAAAATTGCAATTCAAATGTGAAGAGTATGAAGCATTCCGGGAAGTCTGCAGTCAGGAGGACAGACAACCTGTTCTGATTGTATGGGCAAGTACAGGGGGAAGTTTTTTTAAAGACATAATCTGTCTTGGTTACATAGCATGACTTTGACTTTTCCTCTTCCTGAAATACGAGTCACCAGAAGTTGCATTGACTGGATAAGCCGGGGAAAAGGAGAAATCTCTCAGCTGATTATACATTGGACCATGAGCAGCATTTATCTGCATAGTAGCAAAAGGATAATTTCTCTTGCATTCCACAAGATATGAATGGACTTCCCTGAAACCTATTTAAAAAGCCTCTTGTCATAGTGTGAGAGGGAGAGATATGCAAAAGCTCTGCCAATTTCTGGTGCTCAGTTTGATGCTGCTGCTCATTTGAAAACAGCATCAAAAAGATCTTGCAGTCAAAAATGTGTTTTGCCAGAAGACATGGAACAGTCAGTTACTTTAAACCACTGAATCCAGAAACAAATTTAGCACAATCATTACTTCCTTGTCTTGCCTGTAGTGTTGTTGATGCTCCTTTAGTAACACCCTGGTGATGCTCATCCAGGAGTATCCTTCAAACACAGCTCATAAGCTAAAAAAGTGAAAGGGAGATTTTTCTTATGATTTTTTTCCATGGCATTTAAGTAATCTGAGGAGCTTCTAAAGTCCTGCCATTACAGCAAGGGTTGTCTACATCCACATGTTCACTTTCACTTTGGAAACAAAGGAAGGTTTTACCTTTTTTTCCCCTTATTGTTTTCAAAGCTGAGCACTGCACGCATCATATAAATAAAACATTCTCTCCCCCATTTTTTAATGTGCTCCTTAGAATTTATCTAATACAGGAATCTAATAGGTTGATTTTATTTATACAGTATTTCCATAGCAGCTGACTTAAAGAACTTACTATTCCTTATCTACTGTTACTCTCTTTAAACCCATTTTCTATTTAACAAAAATATGAAGACCATTAAACTCTATTAAGAATTTCAATTCTGCTTTTCATGGATTTATGAGCTTAAAATTTAGAAAGAGTTTGTACACTAAACTAGTCAACAGCTTGATGTAGTCATAAATACAATTTTGAACCACTCTAGCATTTGTAAAAAGGAAAACTAACAGAGGCTATGCTACCAGTTTCACAGTAGCTATGGGACTCCACCACAGGTCATTCTGTTGATCATATTAACTTAGCATAGGATTATGTGATAACTAGTTATCTTAATTTTATCTTAAGTCCCCTTTATTCACTTGCTAACAGGTTTACATCATAATTTATCTTTGTAGCAGAGATGAACCATTACAGTTTCACAGTAGTGTAGTAGCTGTTAAACTGTACTAGGGTACTTCCAACTGTGTCACTTATCTCATTCACAGTACAACAAGGTCTGTAAATCTGTTTGAAAAAGTCTTCAAAAATAGCTGGATTTGGAAGCAAACTTTAATGTGGATTCAGAGTAACCACCATGCAAAACAGACTAGCACTAATTACCACCTTGTTATAAAAATCCAGAAAGGTAACATATGAACAAGCAAGGAGAGATGCAAATTCTACTTATTCTACTTTATTTTCTCACTATGTTGGGAAATTGCATGAATGTCAGTTTACCTCATTACCAAAGATCTGCAGGTTAAAAATAAGCATTTTCTCACCAAAAAAAACCTCCAAAAAACCCCCAAAAAACGCACCAACATCCCCCTCTCCAACCATACCAGTTTCATCTATCTCCAAATGCTTATGTACATGTTCCAAAACCCAGTATTTAATACATTAGAAAGGACTTCTAGCTATAAATTTGAAGTGAGGATTTTATTACTCCTTACTTTTGTCTACACAGTAGGGATGTAGTCTAAGATGCTTACCTAGACTCCCTTCCCCTACAGTCGCTGGGAAAGGTACCTCCAGAGAACAATTCCACCTTCTTTGGAATGTGAACCATAACAGATCACTAAGACAGCCTTGGCAAACCAGAGATCCACTTCAATGGTAAAGATAAGTGAAGAAAAATTCCAGGTAATGAGAAAGAAAATGAGGAAGAGTCGAGATGCTGAAGATCAGGGTTCTGCTTTGCAGGTGCTCTCTTAAGAAAGTGAGCTGTAGCAGAAATATCACATTGATTTGTTAAACTATATAGACAGCTGGTAAGTATAACTCCATGAATAATCATAATTACAATCATTTGCAAGTACAGCATGAGATCTATGGAAGGAATCAGTTTTTCAAGGTCAGTCCTTTTAACACAGCCTTCTTGTACAGCCTGTCCTAAGGAGAAATGAACCAACCTCAAGTCATGGAAGGGCAGTTAATGAGATGCCAAGCTAGAGAAAATAACTAGGCAGAAGGTTTAAGTTGAAATGTAAAATGAGCCAAGTAGAAGTTGAATTAGAGCATTTGAACCACAGACTTACTGACCTACATCCCAAGTACAGCAAAGCATGAAACTCTGGGGGGAAAAAAACCTCAACCAAACTTGGAAAAAAACCCCAACCAGAGTAGAAGGATTGGTTCAAGACGTCTTGAATGTGGGGCCTGGATGAGGAGTATTTCAGCATCTGCTGCTACTTTTCTGTAAAGATATAAAGAGAATTCTAGACCTGTCAAATTATACTTTCCCATTGTATTTGTTGTT
>VXAY01003551.1:0-18016 GCA_013399855.1 Oxyruncus cristatus | reverse complement strand
TATATATTTATATATATATATATACACGTATAAAATCTTGGATGTGGTGGTCAATATTCCTATAGGAAAGCCTTGAACACTTACTACTGAACATGTTAGTAAACAATTGCTTTTGACGTTTATTTATGATATGTTTTTAAAAAATGATTTGGTGGTTTGGATTCCACATGGTGTTATTTCAACAATATAGCAGCTTTTCTATTTTCTTGTTCTTGTTTTGCTTGAACATCACTTTTCATGAGACAGAATTTCTGGGCCTTTTTACCATGCCATTTTATTTACTGAACTGTACATAAACAATGAAAAAATAATCACCAATTGAAATGCTATCCTGATAAAATATTTTTCTTTGTATTTTGGTTTTCCAGAGAATAAAAAATCAAGACTGGTGTAACATTAAATAATTGGTGTTTACTGGGTAACTAATCACCTTTGTCAGAGAAATAAACCTAAACATATCACAAGAAAGGGCTACTGTAAACATTTCAACACTTCTTTGTTGTTCTGCAAATGTCATGAGAATAGCTCTTTCTTTCATGTTGTTTATTAAAATGTAGAAAAGCCCACTTGCACAAATGAATAATGGATAAGAATGGAAAAAATGTGTCACACAAAAAAATCTAGCTGGATTTTATTATCCCTTGAATAAAATCCTCTGAGTAGTTCCACTGACTTGATTTACTCTGTTTAGTAAGGACGGCAAGATGAACAAGAGGAGCTACAACCACACAGTAATTAAGGGTTACTTCCTGAGCTGGTAATGCCCAAGACTTGAAATACACATTAATGCATGGGAGTAAGGGAGAGTTACAATTAAGAATGTGCAATTCTCCTTCAACATGCTAATTTTTATCAACTTAAAACAGCAACATAGCCTGTCTTGTAAGTTCTCATTTTCCCTATGGAAATGTAATTATTTTCCATACTTAATGTATTAATTACATAAAGTTAATTTAATGGTATGTATTACTATCACTAACTTGACCACAGTGTATGTTGCTTCCTAAACAAAACATGGCTGGAGTAAAGTGAAAGTTCACAGCAAAATTTTGGAAGGACATTTCTTCCTGATCAGTTTTCATTCATATTTAATAATTTCAAATTGAGCTTAAACCATAGGGCTTTTTGCTTAAAAAAAAAAAAATCGTCTTCATTCTACTAAGGTTTTGGTGTGCTTCACATTGCACCTTGAACTACCACTCAAACTGTCAGTAGTTTAGTAATATCGTTATGATGAAGCTATATTTTTATTATATGCAATTTTGACTAACAACAAAATAATGATTGTGAGTTAAAATCTGTCTTTGTTTATGCTGATGTTCAGTAATAAAGATTGCATCAAAAGCCAAAATCTACTAGCAATTTTAATCAGACTAGTTTAATTTGATTTCAGACACTACTACTTAAAAATCTCATATTTCATTATTGCTTGAATAGATGAAAGGTTATTGTTCAAACAAACGAAGTTTTTTAAAACAGTATAACGGTGCTCAGTTAGATGCATGTGCAGAATTTATTTAAACATATCTAAAATGTTTTGTTGATAAGCTAGAACTAAAATTATGAGTAGTTTCAGAGCTCCTTGAGTTCACGAGGAAACAAAACAGAACATAGTTTGAAAGTAGATTATGAATTTAATTTCATAATTTCCAGTTTCAATTCTAGGCAAATCTGGGAAGCAAATTACAAAAAAAATATCTTTTAAAAATATTTATATATATCTCCTTAATTTATTTAGGAGATTAGAAATGTTGACAAGAATAATGCTTAAAAATCACAGAATCACAGAATCAATTCAGATGGAAAAGACCCTTGAGATCATTGAGTCCAACCTTTCAGCAAGCACCACCATGTAGACTACACCATGGCACTAAGCACCATGTCCAGCCTTTCCATAAACAACTGCAGCCCATTCTAATGTCTAATAATCTCTGTGAAGAAATTCTCCCCAATGTCCAACCTAAACCTCCCCAGCGCAGCTTAAGACTATGTCCTTGTCTTGTCTGTAGTTGCCTGGGAGAAGAGACCAATCTCCACCTGTCTACAACATTCTTTCAGGAGGTCGACCCTGAGCCTCCTCCAGGCTAAACAATCCCAGTTAGCTCAGCTGCTTCTCACAAACTTGTGCTCCAGAGCATTCACCAGCTTCACTGCCCTCCTCTGGACACACTCCAGCACCTCATGTCCTTCCTAAATTGAGAAGCCCAGATTGGACACAGGACTTGAGGTGCAGCATCATCAGTGCCCAGTACAGGGGGACAGTCACTGCTCTGATCCTACTGGCCACAACATTGCTGGTCCAAGCCAGGATGCCACTGGCCTCTTGGTCATCTGGGCACACTGCTGGCTCATGTTCAGCTGCTATTGATCAGCATCCCCAGGGCTGTTTTCCACTGGGCCAGTTTCCAGTTATTCTTCCCCCAGCCTGTAGCACTGCCTTGGGTTATTGTGGCCAAAGCGCAAGAGTCGCCACTTGGCCATTTTGCATCTCAAGTCATTGGTCTTGGCTCATTTATCCAGCCTGATCAAATCCCTCTGCAGAGTCTTTCTCCCCTCCAGCAGATCAACAGTCTCACCCACCTTGGTGTCATTTGTTCCTCAGCCTTTTCCTCATCTTTGGTGACTATACTCCCCACTACATCCAGTGAGGAATTGAGGTTTTCCTTCTGCTTTGTTATTAATATATTTATAAAAATAATTTTTATTATCTTTTACAGAAGCCATCAGATCAAGTTCTAATTGAGCTATCCCCTCTTTTTTTTTTTCTGCATGACCTAACAGCATCCTAAAACATTTCCTGAGTTGCCTGCCCCTTTTTCCAATGATGAAACACCCTCCTTTTTTCCCCCTGAGTTCCTGCAAAAGTTCCTTGTGCAGCTAGGGTGGTCTTCTTCCCAGCTGGCTTATTTTTTGGCACATAGGGACAGCCTGCTCCTTCATCTTCAAGATTACTTTCATAAAATATGTCCCACCTTCCTGGGCCCCTTTCTTTTTAAGGGCTGCTTTCCAAGGAACTTTCTGAATCAGATATAACAGATTCCCACAAGCGTATCTGCCTTATTAGCCTTCCCCCTGCTTCTCACACATAGGCACTCTACCATATCACCCCTATCCTCAAGCTCGACATAGTCAGAAGGCTCCCTAACTTACAGAGCCACCCCATCACCTCTTTCCTTGCCTGTCTCTTCTGAAGATCTTGGAGCCATCCACTTCAGCACTCCAGTCATGCAAGTTGTCCCACCATATTTCTGTGATGGTGACTACTTCGTGGTTCTTCTGCTGCACTAAGGCTTCCAGCTCCTTGTTTGTTAGATACATTTCAGCTGAGCTGCTGCTTTTGCCCCTGACTCTGGTATGCCACTTTTATGCGCATCTCCAGCAAACCTGGTCTCATCCATTTTGCCTTCAAACCTCTCAATCAACCCCACCAACTCACAGGCTAGAATCTTTTTGCCTTTCCTAGATGGGTGAACCTCACCTATCTCCAGCAGCCTTGGTGCTGTATAAACAAACCATGATCACAAAAACCCAAAATTCCACCGATGGCAGCAGTCTTTAAGTGACTAGATCACATGGATTTTTCTATTCCTTGCAGCACTTGTCCCTACTAGGGCAGGACTTGAGGAACAATACCATCTGTGCTCCTGTCCCTTCAAGCAGGTGACCCAGTGCCTTGAAGTCCTTTTTGATTACTCTGGTACTACTCTTATCAACCTTGTTGCTGCCAACCTGGGCAACCAAGAGTGGGTACTAATCAGTGGGCTGAGTTAGTCCAGAGTGTCTCCTGGTAATATCCCTTACCTAAGCTTCAAGGAGACAGCAGACTTCTCTATGGGATGGATCTGGTCAGCATACAGGACCCTTTGTTCCCTTCAGAAGCAAGTCACCCACTACAACTATTCTTCCTTTTTCATTAATTCCTGAGGTTGAGTTTCATCTGGTTGACTGTGTTGATCTGGGAGACCCTCCAGATAGACCCTCTTCACTGTCATCTGCCTGGCCCTTGAGATCCAGGGCCTCATACCTGTTCTGTAAGGGCATCTGGGAAGGCAAGGGAGGCTGGGAGGGGATTCTTCTATGTCCCTAAGCAGGAAGCCGTTTCCATTCTCCTCCATCTTTTAGGTCTTTTCCTTCTGCCTTATGGCCAGGAGGTGCGGGGTTCCTCCAACCCTTGCTGAGCTTCTATCTGCTGAGCTCCTCTCAGATGGAAGGGTGCAACTCCACCAGTCTATTTCTCTTTTGCACTCTGATATTCTTCAGCCTTTCTACCTCCTCTTTAACCTCTGCCACCAGGCAGAGCAGATCACACTGCAAGTGTCTTTTCTGAGATCCTCCAATATCAACACCAGGCTCAGAGACTCCCTACAGGCAGAGATCTGGACAGCTGCATGCTTTTTGGGGAACTTTGTCTGGGTCACCACGCTCCTGATAGCAGTGGTTTTCAACCATGTGTAAATCATTGATGGGTCTAGTCAAGTTGGGCAAGTAAAAAAAAAAAAAAAGGGGAAAAAACCCAACAAGTGAGGTCACCTCAGTAGCTGGGAAGATAGTTGAGCTCTTCCCGCTTCCCCTGCGGTTTATGAATTGCTGTGTCCTTCTGACGCACTATGTCCCATTCACCCTTTCCTCTTCACTGTACTCCCCGGAGCCATTTAAATCTCCTGTGCTGCCTCTGGCAATGCCCACTCCATGCCTGACTGGCTGCCAGATTTCAAAAATCCATGTATGTCAAGCAGACTTTAGAAGTTCCTCTTGAATTCTTCTTAAATCAAGAGCTTCAACAGAGTGTATTCATTGTCAAAAAGCAATCAGTTTTCATCAACCAATTTTGTTTCTGAGCATGACTGGTCAGCAAATATGGTGATGTCCACTTTTTATAATTAAATGAGAACTGAGTCAAATTATTTTCTCAATCTGGTTAGGTGTTTAACCCCATAAGATCTGCTACCTGCCTTTAAAGTAGGATAGCAACTCCTATTTAAAAAAAAAAGGAATTTAAGATTTATTAAGCCAGAAAGAAGGAAGCTGGAAGTCCATGATTACAGCTGTCATTTCTCAGGGAGAAAAAGATATCTACATCTCATTGTTATTCACAGAATTAGGCTCTTATTTCATCCACTGACCTTCTAGTATTATAGTTCCAAGAAGATCTGGTTAATTTTCCATTGAAGTAGCTAAAGAATGGAAGCTCAAGACTTTTTTTTAATTTAATCTCCCTATCCTCAACTGTTTTATTACCAGCTTGCCTGTGGATTTTTACAACTCAATTAATTTCATAGCTAGGAAATTCAGAAAGCTTTATTGACAATAGTGAAAGATCTGCACAGAAATCACATCATCAGTGAAGATCTCATCACAGGGTGAAGTCACCCTCAGTGAGGTAGCTCTGAGGACAAAACCTTAATTAGGGAAATCGTAAAGGAAAAGGTTATTTAATTTGGGAAAAAGTAAGTCTTACTTTTGTTGGTGAACATCTGTGATGATGAATTGAACCCCTTCTGAACAGGCATTTCTGGTGGAATGCAGATGACACTGCAATTTTCTTATGTTTCAAAAATATTTTTGGTAACTATGCAATCAATCTTGAAAACCTCTTGTCATAAGAAAAGTGCACATATTATTGACTAATAGCATGTCTATAAATAATTTTTTTAATACTTAGATTTTAGAAAGGTGCTGATATTCACTTCCTGTGGATTTTATGGTTTGCTTAAGATTTAGAAAACAGTTATGACAAAAAGCCTTTGAAAACAAATAACAGCACTATTTCTTGTTCGTATACTCTTCAAATAGGAAATTCTGGCAAGGGAGGACAAAGCAAGTCAATGAATAATTACTGTTGTGTGGTGGACTTTTCTCACAGAATTCTAGTGTTTAATCTGATTTAAAATGTATTTTTTGTTTGGATCTGTGAGACACCAAAACCACTTACTTTGATCTATTGATTTTTCAAATAATATGTTACATTATTTATCCTAATATACTGTGTTTGAGAGAATTTATCTCTTGGCTGTCTACAGAATGTGATACATTAATTTGAAATGTTTGCTGGCAATTGATAAACAGACTAAAAGATGTTAGAGAATACCAGGTAGTGTTGTATTCATTTCAGAAACTAAATGCCAACTGGCACATCAGCTTCCACTTATCCTCAAGGAATTACTTTGCCCAGGAAAAGCTAAATGATTTATTCAGCCTATGAGAGTCCTCAGCTACACAGCCCTGGTCAGCCCCCTTCAGAGTTTGTTCTCAAAGCCAATGCCCTCAGCTACATCCAGTTTTATTATATTGAAGAGAAAGTCTGTGGAACATAAAAAAAGCTATGATACATAAGGCTGTGAAGTCTGTACCATGAGCCCTTTACTGTTCGTATAATAATCATACATGTTCTGCTATCACTGATATGAGGACAAGGCACCCACCGAGTTGGGATTTGAGATTCTACAGATAGGACAACAGAAAGATTTTAGGGGAATTTCTTCAGGTTTTGGCATAGGTTTACTACAGTAGGAGTGAAAGTTGTACTCTTTTTTGTTGTAACAGCAAACTTCTATGTGGCAACCTTAAAAGGAAGACCTTTTAATGCTACTGCAAATGAATCATTCATATATTATTATCCACAATTAAAAATGTCATTGACACTTAAATTATTTCCTGTAAAACACAAAAAAAAAGAAAAAAAAATCTTATTAGTAAAGACTGAAACTTAAGGACTTCAGTATTTCTCTAGAGAATTTTTGGCAGTGTTATTCTGCCTATATTGAATTAAATCTGCAAGGAAGAGTACTAGCTCAAAGATTTTCATCCTCATAGTTTATTTATAGAATTTAGCACATAGAATCTACTAGCCATTTGAATTTGACTCTCTACTTTTTAAAATCTAAGACACATGGACCAAAGAAAAAATGAAAATGTCTATCAAAATTAGATTGTACCGCTACTTTTATTAAACTGAGACCATTAATTCCATTGATTTCCAATGATTTCTAATATACATTGATATTTAAGAAGAAATATTGTATGTTTAATATTGGAGGTAGTGAAGGAGAAACCTCTGGATTTGTAGTTCATACCTTTAGCATAATCCTAAAATTGTACTTTACAGTACATAATTATATGCAACATTCAGATTAGCCAGTGGGGTGTGCCAAGTTCGTCGAGAAAAGTGAAAATTCAAAATCTCAGCACCGAATTCATGAATTGATTGCTATCAACAGCTTTGGCAGATTATTAGCTGCCTTTGATAGGGTTACATGAGATAAGTAAGCTATATAGGCAACCTAGGTCAGCAAGGGGAATGTGAAATCCTTGTTTTCAAATATCTCTATTAATGCTCTTAAAAGTGATTGAAATTTTCATTTATGTAGAAGCACAATTTAGCACACTTTGAATGAAAGTTTGGAAGGAATATGAAAGACTGAATGTCCATACAACAGGTATTGGGGTATACAAAGATGGCTTACTATGATGAACAGACAAAGCACTGTATATTGATCAGAAACAACATTCAAAGTAAACTGAGAAAACTGTAGCTCTTTTGTACTGGAAAATAGTTCTATGAAAAATGAAATATTTTTCTGCCCATCACTGCATCACTGAGGCTTTAGAAAAAAAGGATTTGGGGAACAGAAATGACTAGATGAATCTTCTGAACAATGAAAAAACCTCTGGCATTGAATAATCTAGTCAGATTTCATCATATCCTGATATGTTTGTAGTTTACCGAAAAAGAGTTCCTGAATAATGCTTTGGTTTCATCTTATTTCTTTTGTTGAACAGAAATTCTTAAATTGCAACCTTTTCATACCATCTTTCTAAGATTAAATCAATGAGAAAACCATGCCATAGTGTCTGCACTGAGAGGACTGACTCAAACCCAAGATATATCTTGAGGGATGCAACCCTGTAAGATTAATATTTGGATCTCAGTTCCCCAAGTTTGTGAGGTGTATATCAGAGCTTGAGACTGTGCATGATCTCCAAGAGATCAAAAAGACTACATAAGCTTAATCATTTTGCTGAATCACAGAGTAAATTACAATAGGTAGGAAAAACTAAGTATGTAATAGTCACCTAAAAGTTTCAGGAAACTGCTTACCAGTGCAGATAGATTAGGCTTTAATCATTTATTAGGTTGTAAAAACTTTTTTAAAATAACATGGTTAAAATGGGCTCTACTGCTTATTCTAAATGTTACAGAAATAATCCTGCAAGCTCTGCAGTGTTACATGTTCCTGCTAGACGCCAGTATAATATCTTTAAAAGTATGACCACAGTCAGTGACCTCCCTCTGAAGTTTGAATTGATTATCTTGTATAAGCAAGATAAATAATTTTGAGCAGTACAAATTTTTTATTTTTTTGTCACAGAATGCTTTGTTTGATTTATGACTGAAAGTGAGGTGACCTGCATGACTTCATTCTCTTTCAGAGTTTCACCAAAAAAATCATCTTTTATCTCAATGACCATGGATCAAGGCAATGTGTCATAAAAGCTGAAGAACATTTACAGTACAAAAAGCACTACAAAACAGGTCAGCGGTCAAACAGTTGTCTTGATGCCCATCACACCCCACGAAGGTGATTTACTTCTGATGCCTTTGTCCTGTTGGACACTCTGGGTCAGGGAAGCACACAGATTTGCTTAAGAAAGATTATCAGACATATGTAGGCTTTAGATCTGATTTATTCTATAGAACCGAAACTAGTAGGATCACATTTAAACAGCAGAAATAAATGAATTGTAACAGAATTCTTAAAGAAGGTTAAAAATATTGGTAGGTTAACTTCCTTCCTTAGATATTAGCTCTAATTTTTACAGTTAACCACAGTCTTTGCCTTGTTAGAAGTGATCACTGGATCTCACAAGTAGGACAGTGCTTACATTGCCTAGCCTGTATGACTTCTATGTTAATAACATTCATCCTTAAGGATTATCTGTTGTCCATTTATCCATATTTACAACTTAAATAATGAATTTCTACTGTTTTCTAAGACACTAGCTGTTCACTCAGCATTTCTATACATGTTATCCCTAACCAGCATCATATTTCGAAGTAAAAGCAGCATACATGGCTCCTTGTAAGTACAAGTATCAAAGTCTCTATGCAAAATGGATGGACTCACATTTATAAAGACCCACAGTTTTAAAGACAGAAATATGTAAAATCTTTTAGTAATTAACAGTAGGATTTCTAACATGTTAGGTTGTTTCCCTAAACTAAAATTCAAACGGTGTATTTATAATTTGAACTCTAAAAGTTAGAAGAAAATTAGAATGAATTTCTTTCTCCCGTGAAAATTTTTTTTCTATAGTCCTCTGGGTATTGCTAGAATTCCACCATTGCTATTTGTATATTCTCTTATGGTCTCCTTATAAAAGCATATGTTCCATGTTTTTCCTCCTGTTTCCATGTGGTGGGCAAAGATATTCCATGACTCAAACAGCATTAGCAACTGAATAAGTCTTTGAGTGTACTGAGAAAAATGGAGAGATGTTAACAGCCACATTTTACAACAGTAGAAAAAATGCTTGTGTAGCATTCACTGTCAAAGCCGAGCATATGCTCTCCATGGTTCTTTAGTCATCTGTTTGGAGTGGGCAGCACTGCTGAGGAAAAGACAATCTGTCTCTCTGTTAATGAAAAAGTATCTCTACAGAGAAAGAGTTGACTGGTATAAGGGTAAACTGTTCAGTGACTTAGAAACTGAGAAACACGGAAAAAAATGCATGATCACTGTAAATAAGTATTACCTTCTCTGCTTGAGCAGCTCAGATATTTATGGCATACAAAACACAAATACTGCAAAGCTTCTAGTCCTTGAATACTTAAATACAGAAAGCAAGAAATGTAAAATATTTTAACTAAACACATCTGGAAAACTTAGTAAGTTGGAAATTTATTTTTTTCTCAGGTATAATAGCATCTCCTTTTAAAGTATGCCTGTAGTTCAGGACAGGAATGCATGAACCATCTTTAAAAGAGAGAGCAGAGGCAATGGAATGGGTTTAGAAGCATTGGTGCATAGCTAATCAACTCTCATTTCTCACCTGAATACCTTGACTCAGGTAGGGCTTCATGCTGCTGCTACCAGATTGCTTTACATAAACAAGCTCAACTGTGTGGATAGCTTGACTATCTTGCGCTTCTCTGTTGGCTGCAGGGCAGGCATATTCCTTATATAGATCTGAAGCCGCAGGTGGCTGAGCAAATAAAAGTGAAGGTCCATCTCAGCACTGTTATCATGTTCTTTCTTACTTTTTCTCTCACCAGAGAACATGCTGCTGGCATTTTGTCAGACAACAACAGTGACATCATCACCATGCTGTAAATGGAAACTAACAACTCTTTCTTTTAATAAGATCGTCTAACAGTAAAATCCATTTGAATTGCTGAAAAACGGGGGAAGAAATTTTACCAGCTGCACAAACGCAGATTTTAAATTTTATATTTCTTCTGTGCCAGGAATCTGCCTTAGGCTGAATTTTAACAGATGGACAAAACAGCACAGATATTTTTTAAAAAAAGAGTTAGACAAAACAAAGTATATTTCTCTTGTTTCCAGTTGTGGCAATTTTGTTTGCTAATTTCCAGAATAATCAAGATTTTTTAAGAAAAAATCACATTTGCCGAAGTGTTATTTGGCAGGAAAGGAGTCCTCATCTTTCATCCAAATACAAATTCAAATTCTTTCAGTTAGAATCCAGAGTCAGGAATGGAACCTACTGTTCTCCTGTTGCCAGGAAATATTTATTAAATCCATTAGCAAGATGTCTCTCCTCTCTGTCTAGCACCAGTTCTACAGATGACATCAAGCTGGGCAGGAGTGATGATCTGCTGGAGGGTAGGAAAGCTCTGCAGTGGGATATAGACAGGCTGGATCGATGGGCTGCCAGTGGAATGAGGTTCAAGAAGGCCAAGTGCTGGGTCCTGCCTTTGGATCTCAACAACCCCACGCAGCTCTACAGGTTGGGGAAGAGTAACTGGAAAGTTGCCCAGTGGAAAAGAACCTAGGGGTGCTGGTTCACAGCAGCTGAACATGAGCCAGCAGTGTGCCCAGGTGACCAAGAAGGCCAAAGGCAACCTGGCCTGTATCAGCAATGTTGTGGTCAGCAGGAACAGGGCAGTGACTGTCCCCCTGTACTGGGCACTGGTGAGGCCACACCTCGAGTGCTGTGTCCAGTAATGGGCCCCTCACTGTGAGAAAGACATTGAGGGGCTGGATCTTGTCAGTGAAGGGCAATGGAGCTGGTGAAGGGTCTGGAGCACAAGTCTGGTGAGGAGCAACTGAGGGAGCTGGGGGTACTTAGCCTAGAGAAAAGGATGAAACAGAGAGACCATATCACTCTACAACTACCTGAAAGGAGGTCGTAGACAGGTGATGAGTGGTCTCTTCTCTCAAGCGATTAGCAACAGGATGAGAGGACATAAGCTCGAGTTGTGCCAGTGGAGGCTTAGTTTGAACATTAGGAAACATTTCTTCATGGAAAGTGTAAACTCATGTCTACACTAAACACGTCTCAAAATGCTCAACTTACAAAGACTATAAATGATGGAATAGCATATTTTAAAGAACTATAGACTGCTTATTGTGACCTTCAGAAGCCATATTTCTTGCGAACTGCATGATGATCTAGGAGGCCTCTCTCATGCAAACATAGATAAGCATCTCAGTGATATATGGATTAAAAAAATTCTGTTAAGCTTATCATACTTAGAAGAATGAAACTCTGAACATAAAATTTCAATTGCATCATGATTTTCACTTCAGTGTTTCAATGCATAGAAGGGATCCATCTCAAACTTCTAATAATTTTTAAATGGAGAAAGATAGATATGCATAGCACTTCGGGGGCTTTCATATTCATTTTAAATAGAAAGTACTCTAATACAGCATTATTAGCAACAGAGAACTAAAAGAATGGTTGCTGAATAGCCAGTATGAATGAAGATAGATTACAAATGTATCTAGGTTGCTGAAAATACAGAATTCAAAAATAAAATCTACCAAAACACTAACTTACAGAATGTTAACTGGGAAGTGATTCTTCACACAAGTGACATTCAGAGAATGAACTACTAGATCACTTACAAGATGCCAAAAGTGCTGATATTACCATTTGACTAAAACTATTCAACTTCATCAGTTTTGTAATATACTAGAGTAAAAGCCTCATTCTTTTGTGAACACAAAATGAGAGTTGCACAAGAGGAATCTATTATAGCCCTGCCAGAGAGGCTGTACTTCTTAAAGACAAGAAAGAAGTTTAGGACTTTATAGGTCAGAAGCAAAATGATTCATGCCCTTTGCTATTTAGTGTATAAAGAATGTTATTCAAGAATTTCATGAAAACAAGTTTTAGATACAGAGCTTTCCAGATCTCTTTTCTATTGCTACCACTACCTAGTTTCCGGTTGTATTACACCCTTCTACTTATCAGATTTGACTTTCCAGCTTGCCATATTATACTCTGAAATTCCAGTCTTTCCTACAAAAAGAAATGAGATAACTTTCTAACATTTAATATCAACATCATCTACCACTTGTTGAGCATTACTATCAGAGAAGGCTGTTGTGCTTTTGAATGCCATTACAAACAAGTAAGGTACGAGAATTTTCTATTAATAAAGTGCCAGATATCTATTTCCTATGGTTATCTGTGATTGCTCCACATGACATTTTCTTAGAAGCTTTGTAAGTATTTGAGGATATTCTTTGCCTTCTGTTTATACTTCTTTCATGTCAAGTAGTATCTTCTTGTTGCAACCACTTTGAAAGATCCCATCTTGCCCAGATTGCTATTCCTGTTTCTCTGAAGACATTTACAATTTTTCATTCTTTTTATAAAAGTGCTCAAATTTATCTGATAGTTCTGATAAATAATTTTAGTTCCAAGTAAGATTCACAATTTTTCAGGTAAGTTTTGAAGGCAAATATGAATTCTTCCTTATTCCCCCCTTTCTCTCTCTTGCATCATCTTATTTTCAAACAGAGATTGTTCAGTACTGAAGATCTGCCCTCTCATTTCCCTCCAAAAAAAGCCATACCCACAAAAACCCCAACAACACAAAGACCCAAACAAACAAAAACCACAAAAAACCCCAACTGCATCCTCTGAGTTTTGCTCAAATAAACTAAAAGCTTTAGAAACATTGATCATGTAGTCTGTCTTTTTTTTTTTTTGGTTAATCTTTGAGTCCGGTTCTTCCATCACTTACGCAGACAAACAAAAAACCTTAGAAATGGACAATGATCTCCACTGTTCTCTCTGTAAAACAAACACCTCCTCCTATCTCTGTGTATGCAAAGGTAAAAAGATGAATGGTTGTCTGGCAATTCCATCCCTAAGTGTTTGCATTTATCTAACTTCTACACAAAGTAGTCTTTAGCAGGAATTTTTACTGGAACCAAAAGTCACATGAGAGAATACAGTGATTTAAAAAAATAATTCTTAAATAAAAGAATACATACATGAATGAAAAAAAAGCTATAGGAAATAAATGTTGAAAATGCCTTTGTTAACTGAAGCTTTAAGTTACCTTACTTTACTGTTGAGGATACGTATTATGTATATATTTCCCAAAAAGTTAAAACTTTTATGCATTTTTTCCACTCACTTTTGTTTTCAAGTAACAAAGTCTTCATACCTTTTTCTGATCTCACTTAGAAGGAATGTTTGCAATGCCTTAATTTTCTACAGTTGCCACTGCTAGTTCAGCAATACTTTGGTTACAAGAAAATTGATAATTACTGCGAGCATTAAACTTCAAATTCCTCTGAGATGGCTTGGATGTTAGTGGTTAAAGGCCTCCTTAAGCTTTGTGTTCCTGATGCTTCCACTGTGACAGTCCTGGAAATTGACTGACTTACATCATTCAGTTAATAAACGTTGGATTTTCTATTCAGTCTTTTTCAGAAGACATGAACTTGCTACAGACACACAAGGTCCCTTATAATTCTATGGAGTCTTCCATGTAAGGCTTCCATAGGCATGGAACTCACCTCTGATAATTCATTTAGAGAGCACCACAAAGGCTATCCATATCCCCTCTCCACTACATCTACGGGCCATACGGCTGTCTCACCAGCTGCCATAGTCCCGCTTCCCATCAGCAATCCAACCATCCAATTTTAGGGTGTATATACTGGTTCATACATATTTTATCCCAGCAGTGTTCTAGTGAAAGAAAAGCCACTTTTTATTTTCCACTGTTGTCACCAATGATTTGTTATTCATATTTCTCTTTAATAAAAGGACATTAAGCCTGTAATGGGTACCTCTCCATTATGGCAGTTACCATTTCCTCATGTATTGATAACACAACTTGAAAGGAGAAAAAAAATCTTCTTAGAGGTGGAACTTCTTTATAATCACTAATTCATCTACATTCCAAGTTGGAGAAGTCAAAGAGTATGAGAACCTGCTTTGAAACCTAAACAGCCAGTGTTTTGTCTGCTGTAGCAGTTCTTACCTCCAAGTATTTATGGCAATTCAAGATATTACATTTGCTCAGCTGTGCATTTTGTAATGTTTTCTTCTGCCAGCTGTGAGAACTTAGTCCCCTCCTAAGCAGCAGAGATGCCTTTAGCTGCAAGAAAGCTGCCCATGTGCACTGGGGAACAGAAAGTGTGACAGCAAAAACTGGGGCAATCCTTCTGGAATTGTGTGTTCAATGTCACCATTTAGACTGCATCTCAGAGGCAGTGCAATCAACAGGGAATAGTCCTGTGTTCTTATCATTGCACATGCCAGTAACTGAAATTCGCCTACTGCCAGCACAGCCAGTTACGAGTAACACAAAGTATCCCTGAAATTATTGCATATATAGGTATCTCAAAGACAGTAGTGCTGGTACAATCTCTGGTCTCCTCTGGACTTCTTTTTATTTACTAGTAAAACTGAAGATTTAAATCAACACTGAAAAGATTTATACCTTGACATTGCTTTTCCCAAAGTACTCATTAAAATACAACTACTTCTCCACATTTAGAATTTTAAAAAACTGTTCTGCAAAGTTGTAAAAAGCAGTGTAGATTCAAAGAACTGTTTTGACAGTATTCAGTGTTGTTTTTCTTCCCCATTGCTGACTTAATAGCTGAAAAATTCCTTGATTTTCAATAACTTGAAGATCTGCCTACAACTTAGAAACGACTGGAGCAAGCCCTCTTTTTTTGGAAAGCAGGTAGAAACCCTCAGCTTTCAAGATTTTAGGTTGTATCTTCAAGAAAAATTCCAAGAAACTTTTTAAAAGCAGTATATTCAACTTAATGAATATTATACTGAAGACAGTTATTAGTCCTGCAAAACATTGCTCTGTGTAAGGAACTGAATAGAAGACACAACTGAGGCATATTGCTTGTCATTAGTATCTATATCCATTAAAATATGATGGTGAAGTGATGGATCATTAGTGCTTAAACTAAGTCAAGCAATTCAGCTTGTAGGATTAAAACTGACAACTCTAAATGTTAACAGATGAATGTTAACTATTCAGAAATGTCTACACCTTTGTAGTGTCAAACCATGGTTCTTCAACAAGATGGCACTTTCCAGCTATCTCTAAAAGCACCCTAACAATTTTGATAATGTGAGCAAAGTTAGGATGAACAGGTGAAAAAGATAGTTAAGTTCTGAAAAATCAGAACCATGGAAAGACAGTATTTAAAAGGCAGTCTCATATGTCATAAAATCATAGCATGTTTTGGGTTGAACGAGACCTTAAAGATCATCCAGTTCTGACACCCCTTCTATGGGCAGGGGCACCTTCACTAGACCAAGTTGCTCAGAGCTCCATCCAGCCTGGCCTTCAGCACTTCCAAGGGATGAGATATGTACAACTTCCCTGGGCAACCGGTTTCAGTGCCTCACCACCCTCACAGTAAAGAATTTCTTCCTAATATCTAAGCCCCCTCTCTTTCAGTTTGAAGTCATTGCCCCTTGTCTTGTCACTACATGCTCTGTAGAAAGTCTCTCTCCATCTTTCTTATAGGCTCCCTTCAGGTACTGGAAGGCATCAATGAGGTCATCTGTTTTATCCTAGTATTCACACATTGTTGAAATATATAAATTTTAAAAAGCATTTATTTATTTGATTCTGGAACTTCTAGAAGGAAGAGATTTTTAAATCACAAGAGCTTGGCTTTGTGGATTGATTATGCAGTTATGTAGGAACACGGTGCAACAGGAGGAAAAAGCTATTGTTAATGTCAAGTTGCACTCCAGACATTTTTAGAAAAAATGTACATTTTTCTCGTATTACAGAGAAGGGATGCAAGAATACTGATCATATCTGCTGCCTGGTATAGTATTTAACACTCTTAACAGTAATTTGTGACCTTTCCCACCGCCATACACTAATTTTAGAAGTCTTTATGGGATTAGGCTTTGTATTAAACAGGTATCATGTTTTTAAATCAAAATTATTGAAAAAGGTCTGCATCTTTGTAGTGTCAAACCATAGTTCTTCAAACCAAAAGAGTAATAAGATAAATATGTTTCATAAACACTGGCCAATATTATTATAAAATCTATTGGGAAATATTTCTTTCCAGTAAGTATGTATAACTGAATATTCATGGAAAGTAACATAAGTAGGGTAGGATCAAATCAAAATTATTTTATTGCAAGCTTCAAGTGACCAGACATGGAGAAGAGCACATATTACAAACCTGGATCAATCCTTAATTAAGCTGGCAGAGACTGTCATATAAGTGTTAATATAAACATTATTCTCCCTCCTTGCTAACCTGCTTCAGCATTTGACTTAATGATGAACTTCCATTGAGAAAGAATCTAAAAAAATCTCACAGGGAGTGAAACTTTAACTTGATAGACAATACGTTTGTTCTGCAGTCAGGTGCATCTTATGGGGTTGTCTCATAGAAGTCTTGTTACTTCTCTGTGCCCCAGTTTCTTCACTGAACAAATACATATGCCTCAATACAAAGTTTGTTATTTCCTTTCGTTTCAACAGTTGAGCTATTGTGGGTATATTCAGATTATACCAAAATGAGAAAATAAGAGAAGCAGGACTGTATTTACTACAGGTGTAAAAATTTATTACGGCAGAAGAGAAGGAAATTAATTTTTAGGTATACATTAGTATTACAATTATAGATTCATATAAAGTACTGGAATTAATGATGTAATAATACTCAGATGAAGTCCAGTAAGTAAACAAAATAACTTAATACAGACAAATAAAGCAGCCTACTAAATTTTTAGTAGTGACTGATTAACCTAGGACATAGGAGAGAAAGAAAAAAAAAATCCCCCTTTTTCTTCTACCACTGCTTTCCTGGAAATTTCCTTTACAAATTTCATTTTTCTCCCCTGACACAGTCACAAAATCTAAGTAAAACTTGACAAAAAAAGCAAGCTATACCTGCAGCTACAGTAAGTTTTTAACCTTTCAACCATTTTTTGCCCTGGTACAGTCTTCAGAACTATTCACACACACCATGTTCCATTATTTCTCTTTATGTGAACCAAAATTCTCTCATCTAAACTAACATGTTTGGCCTCAGGAGAGGTCCATTTCCTGAAATTTCCTCAATTGGATGAAAACAACAGAAGTTTTTCTGGCCTGGAGAAGAATTCTTTCTCCCAAAGAAAAACTACAGATTATGAAAATGCTTTCTCATTCTAACAGTCTCAGGATTACTACTGAAAATTGCAAGACACTGAGTTTGTGGCCACTTGGGCCACAAAAATACTTAGGACAAATAGCACTCAAACATGCAAAAATTCCTTCTATATAGAAATAAAATTATAAAAATCTGATATTTGATCAAAAATCAAAATATCAATTTTACCAAGAGATGTATATAGAGTTTTATACATACACAGTGTTTGAGAAGCATGGAGAGAATTATATGTGTTAAATGTAATGAAGGTTGTCTTAAACTGTGCAGCATTTTGACGTAATAAACAAATGCCAGATCTATATAATGCCACCAATGAAACAGAACATTTCCAGATTCTTCTATTGTAGAAAGAATCATAGAATCATAGA
>VXAY01003550.1:730232-750275 GCA_013399855.1 Oxyruncus cristatus | reverse complement strand
ATTGACAAGGTGAGTGGAAAAGGACCACAAGTCCTCAGCCTCCAGAGGTAACTCCTGTGGAGCATGAAGGAAAGGCATCTCTTCAAGGATAATATTTTATGTCACCCAGGGAAGTGGGCTACCATAGAGACAGGTATCTGAGGGAAATTAGCTGTGCTAGATATGATTTACTTTAGCCCAAATAATGCATAGTCACCCACAATCCAGTCACACCTTGGCTGAGTGCTGCCTTACTGGACATGCTGCAACTCCAATACGAACTGGAGTCGAAGGCTCCAAGTGGTGTGCCACGGGAGATGTTGCCAATGCATTTCTCTCAGTCCCTTGGGCAGGCCACAATTTACTTGCACTTAGAAGGACATCCAGTACACCTGGAATCGGCTGCCTCAGGGGTGGAAACACAGCCCTCCCATCTGCCATGGACTGATCCAGACTGCACTGAAACAGGGTGAAGCTCTGGAACACCAATATGATATCGGTAATATCATCATATGGGGCAATACAGCACCAGAAGTTTTTGAGAAGAAAATAGTTTTGGGGAAGAAAACAGAACTATTTTTTGTTATTAAACTGTTCTTATCTCAATTCATGGGTTTCACCTTCTTTCCCATTCTCCTCCTGATCCCAGCAGGGGAGTGGGCAGCATTACCAAGTGGCTGTGTGGTACTTAATTACTGACTGGGGTTAAACCATGACAGAGGGAAAAGAAAGCCTCAGAAGGGAGAGAGCTGATGAGATTACAGGGGTTAAGATGCTGAAAAATATGAGCTATTTTTTCTTTACATAAAATCATAACTAAAACTTCCTTATGGGAGCTTGTAGGAGCAGTTCTTCTGTCTTCCTTCTCATGCTGTATTAACTCTGGTCAATCCAAGAGGAAACATCACTGACCTCAAGACACATACCTACAAGTTCTCCAAACACCTTTCCTCAGCCACACAGTTTTCTCAAACTCACCAGAAAAGGGACTGACCTAACTCTAAGGGTGACAGATGAGAGCCAGATTGACAGCTGTCATGAAAATAAAAAGATACAGAAATCAATGAAGATTATCATCTCAAAGAGCAAATGTTCCTCACAAATCACCTGTGGCCATCACATGCTGTGGTAGCAGTGAGAAATTACATAAAAATCATTCCCTTTTTCAAAGACATATTTTTTCCCAGCTCAGACTCTTAGAGGCAGGTCACCTATATCAAAGCATCACCCTATTTTCTGTGCTATTTTCTGCTAGATCAGGCTCTGTTGACTGCACTGAAAGGCTTCTTCCCATTTACTCTTTGTCAGCATTTTACTGAGCCCCAATACGGTCACTTCTGCAGTACCCCAGGTGCTGCATTGCAAACTTTATGGTTGCATTTTACGCTGCCATTAAGAGAGAGCAAACAGACACATGGATAATTCATTGCCAACAGTTTTACAAGGTTAAGTTTCAGTTACAGGCCATACTCTTGCTTTATTATCTGCTATTCAGGTAGGACAACAATAAATAGTTGTATGCAATAAAAAAAGAAAAGTAGCAGTTAACGTTTATATCCTCTTTTAAGCCAAATTTTTATCTTGGGCTCCTTGCAAACATTAAGTCATCCTACAGATAAGCTAACACTACTGCTCTGTTCCGGAAAACAAACCTTTTCCGCTCTCACCTCACTCCTGACCACTCCCTAAAACCAATGGTAGATGCTCCCCAGTCTCAGGTGAAATGGCAGGTCGTGTAAGGACACCTGCTGATTTCAGTCTAGATTGCTCAGGCAATAGCTCCATCTATTTCCGTGCACTGTAACTGCATCAGTAACCTAGTTCAAATTTCTAAAGGATTTGAAAGATGCTGAAAATTTTTAAAGTCAGTGCTGTTACATCTTTCTTCGTACTGTATCTAAGCTAGTTGGGAGCATCTACAATTACACTCCCGTTAAAGGAGAGATCTAACTACTGTATCTTATATGTGAGTAAAGTAGGTTGAGCTAGTCAATGAACGGTCTCTTCACTGGACACGTAACCCACAAAATTATCTTGTAACTGAATACTGACAAGACATCGACGCTTACATTCAACTCACTTAGAAACTTTTGAAATCTTTCAGATGCATCAATATGACACAGCATCTAGCAAAATTATTCAAATTATTTCCTTTTGAGACTCCCAGCACCAAGGAAATAAATTACTTTATTATGCAGAAGCTGAAAGCCAGGTTTTAATAACTGTGAGGGAAACTCCATAAACATAAATGGGCTTGACTACAGCCAATGTGTTAAGAATTCTGCATTCCTAAAATGATGTAAATATCACACATTCTCCCTATTCACCAAAATCAGCATCACTAAAACAGACTGTCATTTTCTGTGGACCCACAAACAATGTCCTTCAAACCATGAGTGTTCACAATACAGTTTAGTGGGCATGGTGGTATTAGGTCAAAGGTTTAACTTGCAGGTCTTTTCCAACTTTAATGACTCTGTGAATCTATGATGAGAATTCTGGAGCCTTGGGGACACATACTCATCTCACAGAACATTTACAGTGAAATCCAGGATTCTTCCTGAATAGAGAGAAAAGCACTTGTCCTTCATTATCAACATAATCTCAATCTTGGATACTGTGGAATTGGTTCCAAACATCCAGTTGGACATGGTATACATGCAGGACAGTACCACAGACCAATGAATGTCTGGGGGGTTGAGCTGTAATTGGGCTCTTTGGGAAAGCTGCAGGATATGGATGTTTTCACTGCCCCTTTTCACTTAGTTCTTCTGAAGACAATGTGAATTTCTAATGTTTGGTGGGATATTGTCACTTTGAGAAGCCAGCTACTCACAGAATCACAGGGGTTGGAAAGGACCTCTGAGATCATCAAGTCCAACCCTTGATCCACCTCCACGGCGGTTACTAGACTATGGAACTAAGTGCCACATCCAGTCTCATCTTAAAAACCTTCAAGGATGGAGAATCCACCACTTCCCTGGGCAGCCCATTCCAATGCCTGATTGCCATCTCTGTAAAGAATTTCTTCCATTAGGAAACCTCCCCTGGCAGAGCTTAAGGCCATGCCCTCTTGTCTTACTGCTGGTTGCCTGGGAGAAGAGACCAAACCCCACCTGGCTACAGCCTCCTTTCAGGTAGTTGTAGAGAGTGATGGTAGTTGTAGAGAGTGAGATCTCATCACTCTGAGCCTTCTCTTCTCCAGGCTAAGGTCTCAACCACCTGCCATACAAGATCAACCCACCTCCTTAGTCTTCTCAGTTTAAGCCATCTAATTTTGGTTTCTGCTAATCATCTAAATAAAAGCTAAAATTAAAAAAAACTACAATACCACTTTCACTGAAGGCATGGGCTACCTCCAGAATGAATAAAGGTGGGCAGGAAGTCTCTATCAGCAATCACTGCATTGACTATATAGAACAAAAGGTGTCCAGGAGGGAAACACCTCAATAAAAGCATTAAAGAAACTATAAAATCCATAGCTAGCTCTTCAGCTACTAAGGCAAGAAGTATTTTTACAGTTAGTCCCAAGTGCAAAAGATGACCTGCTCACAGCTCTGCCTCAGCTAGAGATGATAGGACCAAGACTGCTGGCCTGGCCCTATGCTTTTTGCACTTAACTAAAGGAGCATGGAGGCAACAAGGGAGCACATGAGGTTGATAAGACAAAGGTGGTAAAAGCACACAGATTTAGGTACACCAGGAATAAAATGTAACAGCATCACAAAATGGCTGAAGCTGGAAGGGATCTCTGGAAACCTCCTGCTCCAATACCCTGCTCAAGCAGGGCTATCTAGAGCCAGTTGCCCAGGACTATGCTCAGGCAGCTTTTAATGTCTCCACCACCGCTGACCACCCTGGGCCAGTGCTCAGTCACTTTCCCAGTAAAAAAAAAATGTTTCCTGATATTCAGCTGGAACCTCTCACATTTCAGTTTGTGCCTAACGCTTCTAGACCTACCACTAGGCACCACTAAGAGCTTGGCTCTGTCCTCTTTACATCTTCCTTTTCTTCATGTAGGTCTTCATTGAATCTACTAACTAAAACAATAATTTCCATTTATTTTTCTTCCTAATAAATGCAGCTGAATGTTTTGTTCAATATTGTGTCATCTTTGCAAGAGCCAGAAAATGAAGAATAGTGTAGTGGGAATAGTTTGGTGCAGTACTATTAAAAACCTAGACCTTATTTCCAGAAAGACTTTAAAAGACCAAATAATTAAATCCCTATTAATAAAGTAACCATTCTGAGCACAGAACAATTTTAAATAAAAATTATTGTGCTTTCCCCCCTAGCAAAATTGGGTCAAAAGGCCACACTAATAAAGCATGAGTATTTTAATCAAAACAATACAGATTAAGGCCAGTGTGAGCCAGAACACTCTGGGTTTTTGGTTCCCCCTGCCCTTATCTTCAACTATGTGAGAAACCATTAAGGTAGTGTATCCATGATTAATCCTTGATGGAAATGTAAAGCTTAAGGTCTCTTCAGGAAGAGCCATGAGGCCTTTTGTTATAAAGTCATTGTACAGAAGGCAAGAAAGATCACAAAATTAACAGCCCTAAGTGTAAGACAAGCCTAAGGTAAGGAACACACAGGGCAGCATTAAAAGTACTGTAACCCTTGACAGCTTTTCTGTTTCTAATAGTGGAATAGGTAAAATGGTATCCCACTAAAATAAACACTACTGCAGAAAAATACCTGTTTATCTGCAAAGTTTTAAAGACAAATTATGAAAAAATATTTAGGCAAAGTAAGCCAGCATTTACCAAACTTAAGAGGTTTGTAATAAAATTAAATACTGCACTTTTGTGGTCTGTGTCATACTACGTAAGTGTGAAAAACACCCCGAGATACTACTCTATTACAATGGAGAACAGGTTTGAATCAGCTTTTCTGATACTGGTTTTGTACTCTGCATGTTTAACTTCAGCTAAAGTAAAGGGTTTGAAAGTTGCTGGAAGCTGTATGTCACAAACCACTTTGCCTCACTCTGAAACATGAAGACCACTCGTTTACTGGCATCTTCGTAAGTCACCTATGCAATAGGTACTACAACCATCTTTTGATAAGATTTGGCACAGATGGAAAAACAGGTGAAAAGCCAACCTGATGTGAACAGCCCCATCAGTGGGCTGACAGCACCTCTGCAATGTACAGGGAGCAGCTTTGGAAAGTGAGCCTCATTACATTTAAGGCAAAAAGAGTGATATAAAATGCATTTCCCATTACTGAAGTGGTATTATTGATAGGAATAGTCATTGTGGGAAAGACATCTGTGTACCTGAGGCAAGGGGATGGAAAAAAAAAAAAAAGGGATGTAGTTATTCTAGATCCACAATAGGCAGCTCAACCACATTTGATCAAAATTAAAAAGACACAAGATTTTTTTTTCAAGAAGTCAGTTTGTATTGAAAGCTGAATGTGAAGCTCTGTGAAAGCACCTGTAATACCCCAAGGCAGTACCAAAACAAAACAGATCAGTATTATTTTTCTTTAAACTGTTAAACTTTATTATAAATTAAAATTTCTTTACAAAAAAATTGCACATAATTGACCACTCTTAGGTTCTGATGCACTGGCATTAGCAATAGTTTCTTCAAGTTTAATAGTCTCTGCCATGAGTCCAATGCAGAAAAGGGCAGTAAGCAACCCTCTTAGAGCCTTCAAGTGCAAGAAGCATACTTGTGGCCACGGCAGTTACACTTCCCTTAAGAGCGGCTGCTTTTGTTTTAAATCCTGTAATGAAAAAGTCTCAAAAAAGGTTTAAAAAAGGAAAAACCCAAAATGGACTACTTGCTTTTTACTGTAAACACAGCCCAGTAAATTAATCCGAAACACAGATCTCTCAGGCATCAGCGAGAGTGTCAAGTGAATCAGGAACAGCAAAACAAAGAAAATAGTAAATAAAAAGACAACATAAAAAAATAAAGTCTGTCATTTTGATTAACTATACTTACGTAGATGACGTTATGAGAATCTGGCAGGGCCCAGAAGCAAGGCCAGACAGGGAGTTCATGTTTCCAGAGGAAGGTCATGGTAATTGTTTCCAGGTTCAAGGAAAGCAGACTGGAGACTTGATATGCTCAGCAATACTCATCTGCCTTACACAGATCTTAGGGCATGGATCAGCCTGAAGAACCATTCAACTGATTTTGGCATTTTATAGGACTTACGGCTGACCATACTGAGTGTTCAGTAATTCTTGTTTTCTGTTCTGTAAGTGTTTAAATTTAAAAGCTCATCTAGGCTGACTCCAACCTCTTGGCACTTGGAAACTAGTTTTCTCAGGTTATCAGTTTTACCTCCTCCTGATGCTTCAAACAAGAGTTGCTGAAAGAGAGGGGGAAGCAGATATAAGATTTAGCCAGAGCCTGAGCATCACCACATCTATGGATATGGGATATGCAGAAAATCTATATGAAACCTCAAACTGAATCATAAGGAGAAAACATTACATCTTTCCACAGTGTTGCACATAGAGGTAACTTCTGAAGGGCTCTCTGATATAAATGATGGACCTGCAAAATAAAGGCAAGTATTAAAAGTCAGCACAATTTCATGCACTCAAAATGAATTATCTGAAGCACAAAAATGTCTTGCAATTGTTTCTAAACTAGTAAATTGCTCCTAAAAGCAAAGGCAAGTTTATGTCTGACCTTAATTCTGACCCTTGTATGAACATGATTAGTTACATGAGTACATTCTATTTTTCTTCACAAGATTCTTGCCTCATTCATTGCACAGGATGGAACACATTCAGGGAATGAAGCAGCTTACTCAATATTTCTCTTTCACCACTCAATATGTAGTCTCAAGGTCTTGTTTATTGCATATCATCCCAATCCTGCAATGAAAATAACTGTTTCATGGGCTTTTTTCTTTCAGCTTCTATGTGTACTTTAACAATCAGCCTGAGTTTTTGCAACTCTCAAAGAAAATGGGTTTACCATTTTATGGTTCAAAATAGAGGACTAAAACATTTAATGCTAGCACTTACTCAAGTCTCCAGCTACTGGTATCTAAAGTACCAGCTTCAATCAGACTCATTAGGGGAGGTATTTGTTGGCATTTGAAATACTTGTACCCATTTTTATATTCTTTTAACAAACCTTTACGTGACCTCTGAAGAGAATAAGTGACGGGTTCTCCAGGAACAGGAAATCCAGAATCTGAATCACAATTCCATTTTAAACCAATATCCTACTTGTTTACTAGAAAATCCAGTTATCTGGAACAATCACTGATTTGTGTAAACAGTTTTAAGTGCTCACTACATCCCAAACTAAGACCCCCCCAACCCCAGAAAAAAAAAAAAACTGCACTGTGTGTACCTACTTAAGTGATTTTACCACATACCGTATAGTTAGTGAGGTGGTTGCAGAAGAAAACCATGAGATTTCTTCTGGGTGTAATCCAGCTACAATGTTTCACATATGCCTTCATTTTAATTGGTTCATTTTCTTTAAGGGCCCTCTTTTTGATGCATTTGAAATGTATTTTACTAACCAAACAAATCAGGGATCTTTTCAGTCACCAGCCTTACTATAGGCAGTGCCTTAAGATGTAGTCCATCTAATACAATGACTGAAGCAGGGATCTGTGACTAATTAAAGATTACACCAAACCAACACAGAGACAGAATTAAGGTTGAATAGGCAACCATGCCTTTGATATCTTCTGACTTTGAATTATTTGATCTTACAAGCCAAATAACTCCGCTTGGGGGATGTTCTTTTTTAACATTCTAGGGGACAGTAAAAAAGGAAAGAAAAGATTTCATATGCAAGTCTAACAATAGCCATGTTATCCTTTATGGATCAGCTAAGCTTTAAAATGGATTCAAAAGAAAGACAGACAAAAAAAGAAGGATGCTAAGAAGTCACTAAAAGAATAACACAAAACAAGATACAGCAAAGTATCAGCTCAAAGACACCACAAGCAAGTGGTGAGTCACAAATGTAGGGCCTCATGATAACCCCCCACCCCACATACGTAGCATCCTTCCACAGGCAGAAGAATATTTTGAGAGCAGCAATACCAGGAAGATCATTCTGTTTGAACTGAAATGTGATTCAGTTGCTGTGCCAAAAACCTTTTGTATTTGTATGTAGTAATTTTTCCCACTCTTAAGTACCAATAAGTAAGCCTGTTATTTTTGGAGAAAGAGAACCAGTCTCTTTTGGGTGGTCATGAACTACTCAAACACTTTACATACACTGGTTTTGCAGACCCACCCTTCCAACTACTTCATAGAATCAAAGAATAGTTTGGGTTGGAAGGGACCTTACACATCATCAAGTTACAAATGCCCTGGCATGGGCACCTTCCACTAGACCAGGTTGCTCAAAGGCCCATCGAGTCTGGCCCTGAAGACTTCCAGAGATGGAGTATCTGCAACTTCTTTGGGCAACCTGTTCATGTCTCACCACTCTCAGTCATTTTTCCTAATATCCAATCTAAACATGCCCTTGCAAGAAGTTCCTCTCTAGCTTTCTTATCTACTTGTAAAGACAGTCCTTAGCATCTTCCAGCAAAACAAGTCTTTCTTCCCTCTACTGTATTTTAAGTTCTAGCCATCTCCTCCAGGTAAAATAACAAAATTTAAAAAAAAAAAAAAATCAAATGGGAGAAGAAGACAGCCCTCCCAGTAAGGGAGAGATAAACAGAAACAGTGTGCCCAAGTACTCATTCATTATACAATCCATTCTAACCTTGACTGTGAGAGACATTTCTCACACTTGAGGTAAATGTTGTGATGTTTATAAACCAGAGTATTTCAACTACCTAGGAATCTTGAGTTTACAGGATGACCATTGCTTTGGATAAAGCCAAGATATGAGAAGTCTTACAGAATTTCACAATTACTCATTTCAGTACACTGGTGTTGACTTACTTCTCTTTGTCCCATTAGAAAGCATTCGGCAGCAATGGCTCTGAGGAAAAGAAATATATACAAACATTTATTCTTGAATTATTTTACATGCCATTAGTGGCAGAATACTGACTGTGGAATGGAATTACTAATTCCTTGAGAAGAAACTGACTAAATTCCAATGAGGTTAATCTATATGAAAAGATAAAAATAGCCATTTTTTAAAAACAACCTTACATGAGCAAGACATTTCAGTTGTTCCCCATTATGAACAAACACTGAAGAAAAAGATCAGTTCAGCATCACTGGATAATGGAGAATACTGCTATTGTGATATATAAAGGGGAGGGGTAGAGAGGGGGGGAGACAGAAGTCAATAGTTGAATTTAAAAATGCAACTTGTAAATACATAATTCATATTTATCTGCATAATATCCATTCACATAAGTTTCTCCAAGAGAGAAATTCCATTTCTCATTTTTAAGAAGTGACAGTACCTGTCTGCTATAACAAACACTTACTCTCTAAATAATAAGCTAATGAAAGAGAGGCTTCCAGTACAAGCCCAATTGGAAGGACATTTCAGATTTACCTTTGTGATGTAAACCTTATAAACAAAAGCAATATCTATGAAAACAGATGTATGACTGTTGCATTACATTTTCCAGATGGCCAGGCATGTTGGGATATTATATGTAAACATCTTGGCTTGTAGTTTCAGAATCTGAACATTGCTCTCCTCCCAGTATCGCAGAAGCAGTCTGTAAAAGGCATTCATGAGAAAGGAACACTGCTCTAATCACTTGGACCATAAAAGCTGTCCAAAGATACAAACACTACACAAAATAAATTATACCTAATCTGAGCTGAGAATTCCAAGTAAGAAAAAACCCAAGCCACCATATACAATATTAACTGATCATGCTCTTGGAACAAAACAAAGCAAAAATGTTAAAATACACTTTCAGAGAATAACTAAGAAGTATGAAATCAGAGAGAAAATATGATCTTGGCACATTACAAGATAGAAGTGGACTACAAATCCACTCTTAGCATGCACAAGGTAACTGCATATTTGAAAGGAGACAAATTAGTTTTACAGTAATGTGGCTAGAGGTACTGTTTAGTCAGTTCTGCTCACCCATTTCATGCAGTATCAACATTGTTTAAGGGAGCTGCAAGTTCCATCTAGACAGAATCGCAACTTGGTTTAAAATTAAGTTGTTCAACTTCATGTGCCATGTGTGTCATACTCTCCCCACGCCCACAACCACACACACTCATTTCAAGTCTTGCTTTGAGTTCTTTGGGGTCATTGTTGATGATGAACAGTGTTTCAGAACTTTTCAAAACTACTCAAATACTCATGCATTCACTGCACCTGAATACAGTAAAACAAGGACTCTCTAATCCTGGAAGAGCACATTTTGAAATACTGTTCAAGTAAGAATCAGTGCAATGCTTACATTAACTGGTTCTGTTTCCCATAAGATGTTTTTCTAAATTATGGATTCTCTTTGCTAAATAAATATCAAGTGCTTAAGGTGCACTGTTATAGACTGGTGTATCCATTTTTGTTTGTTCTATGACGGAACTATAGATCAACAAGTAACAAGATTTTAACATAAATCTGACATTTCTCTACACACTTGAAATTTTGAGTTAATTCCAGTATAACCTGTCTGTAGATAGAATAGAACCTTGTCAAATACAAGATTGAGATGATGTCAGAAGGCACAGTATGCCTCAAGCAACATGCAATAACAGAGGAAGAGTTTTACTTCTGTTGTAGAAAGCAAATCATGCATGTCTTACAGAAAACAGTAGTTATGTTAACAGTCTGTTGGTCTTGATTATAAGTATTTTTACATACCTCAGTGCAAGTCCAGGATTAGTAGGCATGGTAGAACAAAACCGTTCCAAGGTTTTGGAATGCTGAGATTTTGGAATGCAGCTCAAATAAAAAAGAATTACCTGTAGAATTTGAATTATAAACATTAATCCACTTAACAGCTCTTACTTTGCTAAGAATAATGGAATGACAAACTATGAACACTATGACTACAGTGAGTTGCCACCTTCAAACCTTATCACTCAAGGGTACAGAAATCAATTTGTACAATAAAAAGCTGGTGTCAAGTTGCTAGCACCACATATTTTAGTCCCTCTAGCCAGCATTTAGTGAGCAAAGAGAAATGCACTGTATGTTAGCAAAATGGGATCCAGGATTTCTAGAAGCTTTATTCTGTTTGGGTAGTTGCTCAACTTGTTTTTACTCGTAACTTTACTCCTTCTCTTTCTCAACCACTGTAATTTCTGAGAAAAAACTGACAGCTTAAATACTGTTTCCATCTGCCAGTATTATAGCTCTGCAGACCACTCGTGCTCAGCCATATCTTCCCTCCCTTATACATTTTCTCTTCTCTCTAAAAAAAATTTAATTTGTCATTAACAGCTGCATTCACAGTATTAAAACATGCCATTAAGTTTCTCTTTGCCTTACACACCCATTATTCAAAAGCTAGATACTCTTCTGCTCAAAATACTACTACCCTCAGACTGTTGTTTCTTTTCCTAGTAACTCCTGTCTTTCAGTGTTCATATACTACCAGTGCTGTATTTGAACAAGTAGATTACAGGTACCTGCTAACAGGTTATCAGACTCTTTGTTTAGTTTCAACTGTCCACAGACACATTTTTACCTTATTATGAAACTCATAATTGGTCCAATAATCAGCAGTACTAAACGGAATTGGGTATCGTGTGGGGACTGTCACCAGACATCTGTTCACTAGATCAGTAAAAAGCTTGAATTCTTGAACTTTGTTGTTGGATCCAACAACTTTGCTATTGATAAAAACAAGGTAACTGGAAGAAAAAAGAAAAGAAAAGAGATGGTTCTGGTAGCCTTTACTTAATAGCTGAGATTAACTGACTTTCTTCCCTTACAAACTTACTCTAACCAAATGTTCTGAACAGTTTCCTGCTGCATCACTGCCCCCAGAGCTGCTTCATAAGCATCCAGTGCTTCACCGACACTCGCGTGAATAGACTGGCACAAACTGTTTATATAAAAAGATAAAGTGTTGTATGTCACAAAGAGTACATGTTACTGCAAAGTAAGAGTAAGACACAATGAAGAATTTCCCATCCTCAGATGCAAGAAAAGAGTGTTTTCAATTTTGCGGTATCATGGACTAATTTATCACTCAATTTATTAAAATGGGTAAGTCTCAAAAGCAGATAACAAGGAATAATAAAGTAACCATGGAGTTTAAGATGTAACCCTTAAAAACAAATCTGGGGAATTATCTTCTATTCCTGTAAAGTACCCTTTTACTAATCCTTCTAATATGAATGCTCTGACTGCCACAGAATGGAGACAAGTCTTGAACTTCTGTTTGAGCTCCAGAACAATACATTTAATAGTCAGATTAAAGCCACTTGAGAAATAGTATCAGACTGTGGCAATAAAATTAGTGTTCTGAAACAAGTATTATCGGGATCTGGGGTAGAAACGTAATGATCATGTCAGGAAAAAAAACTTGCCAAGTAAATAGAAAAACCCCTTAATTTTTTTCAAAAGCTTCTTAAAGAAACATACAGTAAGACCAACATACAGGACCTTGACAAAGACAGAAGTAGACACATTCTTTGATCAAGACATGGTGAGCACTCCTTATTTCCAAGCATAAAACTACAGTGGGGAAAAGGTAAGACTTACACTAAGTCATGAGGAGAAAAGAAAACCAAAAAAACCTAACAACCTCATGAAAGAGATTACAGAAATATAAAGATAGGGCTGATGTTACTACCTTGCTACAGAACCCTCCTGAGTAGGGTCACATAATCAGAGTGCTTGATTCTACTTGTTTTCCCCAAGCACTACAAACTAAATCACCAATTTGCTACTCTTTCTAAAAAAGTGAGTGTATACATTTGTGTGCACACACAAGTACACACACTGTGATCTCCCCAAGTAAAACACTGTTACATGAGCTTTGAGGCTTTGCTGATTTCAAGCTAAAAGTTGCTAAAAGTTTCAGTTACTAGAAGTGAACTTTTATGTGTTCTGTCCTCTGTACCTGAAGAAAGAAAGGACAGATACGGAGGCCCAGGTACCTAGACACTTACTCCAGCAAAACTGAAACAGAGACACTCAATTATTAGCTCTGAAAGTAATTTAGGCACTTACTACAAGAGCACTAATTTCCCTTCTTAGAAGCAGGTGCTAAAATACAGGAGCATCTGAGCTTAAGACAAGATCCTTTATGACTAAAGAGTGACCTCAAGTGTCTTAGTAACAATGCTTCTACTGTATAAGTGACAAACCCAAAACTGACCTTGTGAAGAGGTACTTTCTGTTAAAAAAAAGGCATTTCAGTTGGTATTAATGGACAAAACAAAAAGAAAATATTAAGATAACTTAACCTTTATATAAGGTTTAGATTACCTTGAAAACCATACATTTTACCTTACATTGTCTACCAATTAAAAACTATAAGCAACAGCAGTGAAGAAGTTCTGAGGAGTCTTCACTCAGTATGTAAAACATTATCATCCTTGCCCCTTTTACATACCTTAAAAGCCAAATAGTTACTGAAGACTGACAAACCCAGACTATGAACAACCTAAGCCAACACTTCAGTAATCACAGTTATGTAACTAGTGTAAGTTATAGATGGCTAATACTTTGGTGTTTGGCAATCCTGTATATTGCTGCTATCAAAAGGAAGAAACGAAAAAAGAAGATTGTGTATACGTGATAAAGATGTGCTCCTTTGCAATCTCCTGCAGAGGATCAGGTCAGTTTACTGTGGAGAGGCTTCTCTCCATGAAGAGCTGAAAAAGCGGGTCAACAAAGGTGGGGAGACAAGGACTAAACAGAATGGGGAAACTATTGTAAAATAATAGGGAGACAAATGAAAGCCAGGAAAAAGAACAACACTACTGAGCAGCAGCAACCTAAAATAAAGGTAAACAAAAAAATCGTTTTGAATCAAACACACCTATTGCTGTTCCCATAGGTCAGAATTTCTGAAAGATTTCTCAAGTGCAGAACTTAAGTTGACATGCAATTCAGTTTCATAAACTTATCTCCATTGTGAAGCAGGCTGACAGGTTCTCTAAGGACTGGCAGATCATTTACTGAAAGAACCCAAAGTGATACACCCTTAGGCAAATAACAAATACTCTGCTTTCCGAAAATGGAATTTACTCATACCCAAGAGCTGTTTCTCAGAAATTCTTTACAAAAATCTCACCAGTAGATCTGCCACAGATATGGGATTTGCTGGTTAACAACATCATCCATAAGATGTTCTTTATAGAGAGGTGATGTAAATTCAATTGGCATTGGAAAATTCAAGAGGTATCTACATGAGAAAAAAGTAGAAGCAAATATCATCCTACATGGAAGAATGCTACGTAGATGTAATGTTCAGTTCAAAAGTCCAGTTCATGAAAAATACTAAAAAATACACACTTTTCCTAGAGTCAGTTTAATTCTAACAAGATACAATTTATACAGAAAGCATTACACAGAAATACAGAAATAGTTAATGAAGAAGGCATTTACTCCCTCATTATGAACAGAGTTAAATGTTGCCTTGTATGTGAGATTTTTCCCACCCCAAATAAAATACATTAAGGCAGAATTGCCTACATACAATCAGCTAGACTACATTACCAGTACTAAATTTCATGTAAACAAATGTTAGCAGGAATAAAATCTAACACCTAACTTAGATAAAAACATTACAAAACCTCATCTGCATGAATTTTAGCACAGAAGGTTTTTGCTTTGAAGGCCTTCAGAAGCATCTGTTTTGACAGTAAGAAACTTGCATATTTCAAAACTTCAGTAAGTCTCTCAATTAAGTGCTAAAATTCAAGTGGAAAATCATCAGGCTACATATCAAACCTGAGTCTTTTCATCAATAATAATCTGATTAATAACATGCTGAACCTCTGCACTGAGCTCTTTTGTAAGTCCCTAGAGTATTTTAGATATGCAATTTTAGGCTCCCAGCTTTGAGGGAGGGAAAAATCCAAAACCAACTTTCACATATATACGATTGATTTTCATTGCACAAATCCAGACGTTCAACCTGCCTGCTATTTTATCTTTAAATGTTCATGGTTTTACAAATTAGTGTCTATGCAAAAACAAATATAAACCTTAAGAACTACCAAATCATCATTCACTGAAATTTTGGCAAATCATGCCAAGCTACAAAATAGAAGAGTTTAGAGTTCTAGACTATCTTCTTATTCAAGAAAATGCCAATATTGCCAAAATTTAAGTTAAAAAAATACTCTAAAGGTACCTTAAGAGATCCATGGGACCATGCTGTTGGCACGTATTCTCAAAGAAAGCTGCCACAAAGTCTTGCAACAGTGGAAGAACACTGCTTGATCTTTCCTGTTTTATTATTTGGGGTTTTTTTTAATAAAAAAAAAAATAAAGTCAGACATCAATCTGAAAATGGTAAGAACAACTTAAAAAAAATAACAAGTGGTGTGTCTATCTCTGCAATGCTCCATTGTTTTCATTCTCTCAAGAATAAAGTCTAACTGGGTCACTCAGCAGGCAGCAGAGAAAAGCTACAAAAATATTACAGGGTCTATTTTTACTTTCTGTTATTCTTGCTTAAGGATATTAACACTGAATTAGAACAATCCAAACTATAAATTTATGATTTTTATAATTTCTATTATCTTTTATCATGTCAATTATCTTCCCAGTTATACTTTTCCCATCTATATAAAGGAGCACTAGATATTACAAAAATATAATTAAGATTAATCCATTTGATGAGTATTTCAAACAACACACAAAACCTGAGCTTCATAAATCTAGGAAACCAACAAATTAGTTTTGAAGTGGAGTATTACCTGTGAAACAAGAAATTTACACAACCGATAAAAAATTTCTGCGTTCTGACGATTCTTCTCAAAAGCACCAATCCACACCTTGTAGGCATTGTCACTCTGCTCCATCTGCAAATACAAGGCGGCCAAACTCTCCAAGAGCTGACAGTTGTTAGGACAGAGCTCCAACAAAGATGTGCAAAGTTCTGCAGCAGACTCCCACCTTGAAGAAAAGCAAAGATAAATTTCCAAAAAAACCAGTTCAGTACTCCAGTCAAAAACCTCTTGAAACAACTTACCTTTCAAGAAGTTTCAGCAAAGCTATCATGTTTCTGTAGAGAGGAAAGCAGACAGCTATTCTTTTGTCAGCCTCAAGGCTTTCATCAGTACATGTTTTGACCGCATCTTCAAAACAAAAGTAAAAAATGACGCCTTTAGATATCAAGCGATGTCAAAGTTATTTGAGGCATTAACATGAAAAAAAAAATCTCCTTTAACATCATGAAAATACACAACTGTGGAAAGATATTACTGAGAGTGCTGCTTTTGCAAATTATTAGAAAAAGACAATGATTAGAAAAGCTTTTTTACACTTATCACCACAGAGCAAATCTTTCAGTTTCATCTCATTCCTTTTAAAAACAATTTTCTACCAATGAAACGCTAAAGCAATATTACAGATAAAAAATAAAAAGCTATTGAGACAAAAGTTAATATATTATAATATATTATTTTTCTTCTCCATATCATAACGCGTTATCCAACAATGAACACCCCATTATCATGGCTAGACTGCCTTTACTCCCACAGGTGGGCTACTCCATCGATCCTTGAGTATTTCCCACTGCATTACCACCTGCAGCGTATTCTCAGTGGCAACTCAATACTGCTGTTAGCTAACACTAAGTACTGGCATTTATAAATGCTACATAATAGCATGTGTGTTACTATAAAGTCAACCTCTGGCAGCAACACAAGTCAAGAACTCAATTTCTTCTAGTATCTTCATTTTACATCTTAAAAAAACCCCCCTATTCTATTTATTTATAACTCTGAATTTAGATAGACACATGCATTTCTCTGCCTCCTTTAAAGAAATACAACATTCAGGAAAATAACTTTGCAATAATCACATCCTGTTAAGGGGAGAAAGGGTAAGAAAGAATGACAACAGAAGCTTAGCTTTGTGCTTGCTTAAGCCCAAGAAAACTAGCAATTTGATGCAGTCACAAGCCACTGACTGGTCTTTTTCTCTGAACCATCATATCCTATCAAGATAAGGTTGAGGCTTTGAACCACAGACAAAAAAATTCAGTGTGTTTGTTAAGAACCTGAGAACATGGCATTTCCTCACTGCTCCGTTCAAATCAAAATAAAATATTCATTGGATTAACCTAATGGTTTAACAGAGTCATCAGCAATATTGCACTGCCTTGAAATTCTAGAAGTTGGATTATATTTCTTGATTTACAACATACATTAATTAGTTTACCTCCTTAATCTTACCTTCAAACATAGCTAACAGTATATCAGGATCAGTCTTCACATCTTCAACTGTTTGCCATGGTATTAAAAATGGCTCTTTGTGCACAATCCTTGAAGGACTGACATTAGCTGGATCGTAGAACTTGACTGGGAGAACACCAAATTCAATTAGATGTATGTAAGCCAGCCAAGCCAAGCAACGGTCACTTACAGTAAGGTGTTCTGATATTATCTTTTCATTTGCTGATTTTAAAGCATTCTGAAAAGGTTAAAAGAAATACATTACATTTAAGATTTAAGAATAGAGAAGGAAACAGAAAGAGTGAGTTTTAATATTCTCAAACCTTCGCCATAGAAAGGACAGGAACTAATTCTTTACATTAATCATCATCATATTCGGTTTATGTGACTGCATGACTATTCATATGCATAATTTCTAGGAACAGGTTCAGAAAAAATGCAGAAAGTTGGTATTTTGGAAAGTGAAAGAGAGATACTTTGAAAATATGCATCTCCCAATGTGTTCCATTTTTCTGATTAATTCTCCAATTACTTCCAGTTCCACGAAAGTAATACATTAGCTCTAGAGACAATTCATGTACAGGCTGGATTCAGCTTAATATATCCTACTAGGTTTTGTGTGTTTGGGGTTGTTGGTTGGTTTGGGGTCATTCTTTATTAAGGACTAGCTATAAAGCTACTAAGTTATAGCTAGTCAAATCAACTGAAGTGACCATCACCTCTAGATACACTGTTCTAAAAAAATGTCTTGGAAACTTTACCAAGAACAAGGATAGCTTTCAAATTTTTCAACTAGTTATACAAAGATAGAATAGTCCAGTTAAATCAGCAGATCCCAAATAAAACAACTGGAGCATGCAATTAGATAAAGTCTAAACACAGACTGCTCATGAAACAGAACAGAATCTCATGGTTAGTGATGTGCCAACATTTTTGGGGCAAAACACAGTATGGTCAAAGAGTGCACTTCCAAGGGAATGAACGCACTTGAAATTTATGCAAAATTCAGCAGGACACACATCCTGAAATAGATGAAAACTGATGTTGTTTCAAAACAACTTCACTTTTTCACTCTTGAAAATACTTACTTCAAAAAAATTGCTTTCAAGTCTTCCAAAGAGACACACTGTTATTTACTCTGAAGTAGCAGCTACTTACATATGGTTAATCACTCCCCAGGACATTCTTTTTAACTATACATTCCAGATTGATATTAAAAAAAACCCAAAAAGTGTTTGGCTTTGTGATTATGCTTTGCAGAAAGGTAAGGGAAACCAATCTGTGTTATTCTCCCATATATACAGGATTTCCACCTCAATTTGACACAGAATTTTTTCTCCCTCTGTTCTTTTTGTTCATTCAGAGTTACATTTCTCATTGCATTTGGGGGAAGCCATCACAGCATTGCACTTCCCATTCCAGACCAAACTGTGAGGGCCTCAAAGCTCGAGTAATGTGTCAGGCTGCAGCAAACAGGCATCACCTGCTGGTAGTAATGAAAACCTGCAGGAGCTCCCACTTTGGGGAGAGGATGATGTCAGCACTCCATCTCACCCTCAGCCACCACTTCTATCATCTACACAAAAATAACAGTCATCTAAATTCTTTCTACAGTCACAGTTTTAGGCTGAGGCAACTCAGTGACTTTAGAGGTCATGAGAGCAATAAAATCTGATTTAACAGTGTCCAGATTTGAGAGCAGGGAAATACTGTTTGATAATATGAAAAATATGAAAAAACTATGTTTTTTCCCCAAGAACTACTGGTTTGAAAATTTCTGTAGCAATTCTGAATACCTGAGGCAATACATTATTTAACAGGGCCTTCACTGCAAAAACTGTTCAATGGCTTACTGCAAGTCAAGAAATACAGCATGTCCCTAGGAATCATTTTGAGACATAGTGGTCTAGGCTATCAGCTACAGAAACAAGGCAAAAACAGATAAAACCCCCAAAGGTATATCCAGATTTTACAGTGTCATCATATCTCAAAACAGAATCCTCTATTTGCTCAAGGAATTATCCTAGAGGAAGAAACAGTTCTTCTAAAGTTGAAACTATCAGAGTCACAGGCATTAAAAAGGTGAAGGTATGAAGACACTCTTGGGGTGTAACTCAGGAGTTACCTGCAGCAGAACAAGAGCATTCTGATGCCTTCCTGTAAAGAGGCTTAAGTGAACCCTGTAGAGGAGAGTCTCCAGCAGCTGAAAGGACACAAGATTTGGATTTTCTCCTCCCCTTGTCACGTCCATTAGGAACTGTAACATCCTCCCACATACATAGTCTTTTCCATCAAAGGAATTCTCCAAATTCAAAAACTAGGAGAGAAATAAGTCACATTAATAATAACAATCAGAATACAAGTAAAGCTTCTAAGCCAATGTTTAAAAACATCACAGAAGTCACAAATTATGAATAGTGTCTTTCATTGTCTTATGAACTATATTGCCCTCCCTCACACCAAGTTTTTACATTAAACCTCAAGAGATACCACTTTTAATACACATGTAAGAACAAATAGCCAATTTTCGCAAAGCTTAAGTAACAAAAAATAAGCAACATATCATCTTGATTTTAAATAGCATGTATTACCTGAGAAAAAGTGATGATTTTTACAGATAACCTGCAAGCAGAACTTGAATCACTTCCTTTTCTGAGCAACTTCTGAGTTTCCAAAAAGCTACAGTGCTTTTCATTTCACACTTTCCCTGTCATATGTACTGGCTTTCTACAGTAGAAAATGCACATTTACAGGAACATTTTGCACATGCCTTTTTTTTTTTTTTTTTTTTTTTCTTTACTTTCCCCCAG
>VXAY01003550.1:678337-730218 GCA_013399855.1 Oxyruncus cristatus | reverse complement strand
TTTTACTTACTGTCCACCAGATTTGATAAGAAGGAGCATATTCCACTGCTGTTTCACACATTTCCTGTATCTCCTCCTTGGTTCCTCTTTTTGAGAAAAGTCTGAGGTAATGACACCAAATTTCAGGATTTTCTTTGTTGTTCTCAAGGGCTCGAGCCAAAACATTTAAAGTAGAATCTAAACACTCAGATGATGAGCTGTAAAAGTTAGAGAAAAGCACTCACATCACCTGGTATAATGACTTACACTATATCAAATATGGAAATGAATGCTCTGAACTAGAATGGAAGTCGTACACCCTTAGCCATCTTTTTTTTTAAATGTGTTATCTTTTTCCATTGAAGTTTCAGTAAGTTTTCGTCCTTCATACGTTATTATGTGCAATTATCACAGTGCACAGAAATGCAAGTATTCTAGGAAAAGAATGCCAATTCAAATAAGAGTCCAATTTAATGAAAATGGATAAGATTCACCTGTAAGCAAAGTTCTCAAGCTGCAAGCATATAAAGGCATTCACATTGCACAGGCTTAAGAACTTCAGTAGGAATTTCAAAGGTGTAGTAAAGTAAGTCATTGTATTTGTTACATATTTACTTTCTCCAGTCATTAAATATAAGCATGTCATACAGGTTCTCTGCCTCTAAACCATTAAAAAAAAAAATGAAATTTTACTTCTTGAGATAACTATCCTGAGATGATACCAACAAAGTAATATTTGTTCAAATATACTGCAAGCCACAAAGCTGAGCTTTAATTCATAGACAAACTTACATAAAACCACAGAATGCTTCTGAGGCCAGATTTATTCTGAAAACATCTTTGGAAATTATTTTGCATAGACTGAGGGAAAAAAGTCCCAAAATTAAAGTAGCAGTTAACGTAAGTCTGAAGCTTTCCCAGCCTCTTCTATCACCACTTTCACCTACTACACCACTCAAGTTTCTTCAGAGTACCAAGGAAGGGGAGAATAGGGGAGCTGGTTGTTTAAAGAAAAGGCTGCATTGTTTTCCATTAGGTTTTCTCCCTTATTTTCTTGTTTGTTTCCCAAGGACACATATTTAAGTGTGCTCTTCTCACACTGCCACTTGCTGGTAGTATTTTCTTCTGAGTACCAGCCTTTCCAGTTCTACCCTTTCTATTGTTCAGGCACCTACTGATACAGCTAAACTGATCTTTTGCTACCTTTTCCATTACCTACAGTTTAAATGAGGCTTGTAAAGCAGAGCTGCTCCTCTGCATTCCTGTTCCTTCCTGTTCCAGTTGCTTAAGTCAGTACTCACTATTAAAACTGAAGTCAATCAATTGTCATAATGGATGAAACCACTGTGACAGAATTCCCACTGAAATGATGTGACTGCCAACAAAAACATGGTACCCTGCAGTATAGTTTTAAGGAAGAGAAGCTAAAGAAACTCAAAAATCCAAAAGTTAAAAAATAAGAAACCAAGCACTCAACTGGCCATTTCTACAGGGATAAAGCCACCTAGCAGAACTGTTCTTATAAGAAAGCTTTCAGATGAAAGTAATTTCAAACACTATTCCAACCATTCACTCTGTAGTAGAGAAGTAACTGATTTGAGTTTATTGGTCTACTACTTGACCACTGGAAGTACAATATTCCACTGTAATCTTAAAACACATTAAGCTGTGCACTTTTCAAACATGAACAATTATTTCTCCCACACCATTTTCCATCACCTTCCATTCTGAATCAGAACTTACCCAAATATAAACTATCAGTGCAATTTATTACTCTTATGCAATACTACATAAAGCAGGAAATCTGATCTAATCCATTTTTTAACCTGCTTTTAAGTAATAAATTGTGTTGTTGTTGAAGGAAGTTCTTTAACATCAAAAAGGAAACTTAATCATAGCAGCATGGTTAAATCAAACCTAAATGTAGCAAGTGTTTAAAATCCAATCTAAAATGTAGGAGACATACCCTTCATTTTGATTCAAGTATTTATATGCAAGTTTAATCCAAAGCTGTACATCACAGGGGTTTTCTTGGACACTTGCTTCCAAATTGGAAATGTCATCAGTCTCACTTGTAAAATACCGGACATCATCTGGAGTGACCACGGCATCAAGCACTGGAACTCTTTTTTTATGTTCTGTGGGATGGGCTGCAAAAAATATAGTTAAAAGTGTTTCTTTTCAAAACAGAAGCTTGATCAGAACTCACACAAGAGGTGGCATCTATATATTTCAAATAGAGCTACCGACCAGAGCAAAATATGGTTATTTCAACATCCTTTAAAACCTAAACCCATGCTGCTCGTAGAGAACTGGTTATATTTCAAACGTGAAGGAATAAAATAAATAGCCATAAAAGGTTGACTTAAGAGACACCACCTAAGCCAGTTATTTCAGCAGCATAGGAACTAGACCCATTTGACAAAGAAAAATTCTGAGTCTCTAAAAATCCTTTTTAGAAGATTTGCTAACAAATCCAAAAGCTCCTACTTGCCTGAGTCACATGTGAAACACTGTCATGTTACTGACACTCTAGCAAGCTTCCAAGTCTCAAACGCTGTATGAATTTAAGATAACCGAACACATGCGGTTATCTTTAAGGTTCAGAGGTGGAATAAAAATTTTAGAAAATCCTAATGATACACAGACAAAGCTGAAATATTCTAGGGAATTAGTTCCTTATGCTCTTTTATAAACAGGTAATTAGCAATTGCACCTTTACTTCCAGTCACATTACAGAAAAATGCAATCTAGTATAAACACAACCGAGTTATATCAAACTTTACCCAAAAACGTATGCAAAATAAAGTTTGCATGCAGGAAGTAAAAAGTCAAGCGAGCTATTCAAATCACTAGTTTTTTTTTAAAAACTACTTTAAAAATCAGGTGTTGGGAAGAGGTCGATAGGATTTTCCTTCAGTGCTCTTTTTCATTCAAGCCACACGTTTAGATTACCATATTTAATAGGTCCAACGAACTGCTCCTCTTCACTGCTGCTACTGTCTAACAGGGGTTTTCTCCAGTACTTTGGCCTCCACTTCCTTTTCTCTTTCCATGTTGTATGTGGAGGTGCTGTAAACAAAGTAATAGAAATTCTTTTCATTTTCTGTATTCCAGAATAAACCGGTTTAGATTTAGATTTTAGATTAAAAGATTCTATGAGTGCAACACAAGTGTATAGATTTCAACACTACTTATTTAAAATTTTTTGTGCTCAAATGCATGATTTCTACAAATTGCACTCCAAAACTATTACATTATCGCCTTAAAACAAACTCTGCTGCCTTGAACTTACCATAATCAGTATTTATAATACTGAGATGACTTAAGCAACAAAAAAAAATATTCTTGGTTTACCAAATCACCAAGGTACTTACATAATTTTAAGAAGTTTATATATATTGTATTTCATTTAGCAAGTTACTTACTGTGACTTTTACTCTCATTGACATTGCTGGCCAGAAGAACAGCCATCTGATCCACTGACATACGGTCTCTGTTTATACCAAAAAGTTTTTCAACATATTTTTCTGAAACAAGAATATTTGTAGCTTAGGTAAACATATAAATGAAAACATTTAAGTAACTTAACAGCAATTTAGCACAATCCATGCTAAATTTGTAAAATGTGACTGTTTCAAGAAGTATGGTAATTTAACACACTAGCACTAAGAAATAAACAACTAAGCTCTCTTTGGCAACTTGCCTATATGGCAAATGCATTGTTACAAAATTCCAGCTCCACTGAAACAGATCAGTCCAGTAGTTACAAAACTGAGGAAGGAAAGCAGGAAAGAATCTCCTGAATCCCAGTAATACTTTATTGAGTGAAATATTCCTCAGATCAATGATTTTTTTCTTTTTGTAAAGACACCAAGGTAATTAACTACTACCAAGGACTGAACTGGACAACTGAAGAAACCTATTGTTTCACATAGCTGTATCTCATATATTGCTTCACATTTAAGTCCTTTTGCTCAGGGCTTTTAATGAAAGCCATTCCCTTCAGAAGTGAATCTTTGGACACCAAAGTGAACAGAAGACTCTTAAAAACCTGTGGCAGTGCTGATCTCCTCATCAGTGCTTTTTTCTGAGCAGCCAATCAGTTCTAAATTGTACGACAGAATATCCTGAAACAGCTGGTTGCGGCTAAGAGTGCAATCTTTCATGTGCTGCCTAAAATGAACAAATAAGCAATTAATACATTAATCACAGCAACAAAGTATTAAGCAAGTTTGTTTTAGTGCACAATTGGGTGAGGCATAAAGAAATGATACCCACAGAAAACAATACAGCTTGCTTTGACATTTTGGTTAAATACATGTAGGCCTTCTCTAAACTTAAGCCTGCATCAGGAACTTAATCCTAGTCCCCATTATTTCACTTACTCTTTAAAATACATGCCTACACACTCATTTTGCAGTAACACAAAACCACAGCATGTAGAACTTTCCAGTTCAAATAAGGTAGTTACAAGAGTTAGGTATCACTTTTTATTTAAAAGAATCCAATGATGGTTTGATGACAACAGCTAAAAGCTGATCCAGAAGAGCTAAAGTTCACTCCTATTATATTTTTCCAGTAGTTAGAAGTTTCCAAATTGAGTTTAAGCCTGACCAATTCATACGCGTTTTTAAGTGCCCAACACTGTTAAACAAGTGATGTTTTAAATGCAATTTAGCACCAGTCTTCCAAGAAACAAACTTAGCCAGTATTTTCCCAGAAAACTAGAATTATTTTACTACAATAGTATTATTTTTTTAGTCGCGTATTTGGTGTATGCTTTTCTTCTTTAATGTGCTTAACAGTATCAACCACTCCCTGAGGTTCTATGATGGCCTAAAGTTATGAAGCTATAAAGTGAGACCAGCCCCATCTGAATTACTAGTCAACCAAAATGATCAAGTATTCCCTAAAAGGCCATACTACTTTTCTAAATTTACATGTAAAGAGCCTCCTCTTTCTTCATGGCTTAGATAAAAGGGGTTTTTTTCCCCTTCCAACTAAGGATCTGCAATAGGGTATCGAAAATAATCTTGCCCAGATCTTGCACATGTGATCAGATATCCAGACCTTTTAAAGAAATGAAAACCATGCTTATTTCAGACAGTCAGAAATCTAGGAGAGGTCTAATCGAAATTAAGAAAATTAAGGAGAACTCACCACTGACAGTCATCATCATTACATGTGCCCGTTAAATCAAAACGGCAGAAACACTGTTTTGGCTCAATCATATTGCTATACGTTATTGAACTGAGGTACAGTTTTTCCTTGGTTCGAAAATACGGACTAAACCTAAAATGAAACAGTGCATTATTGTGATAGAGTGTACAAGGCAAGACATCAGTTCTCTAAAAAAAAAAAAAAATAAAAGCTCATTGTCTCTGTATTAAATCTCATTATTTTCAAAACCATGCTACTAACCAAAAGCATCATTAACCTACAAGTTAAGAAGAAGGTAAAAAAAAGTACAAGAGGAAGGGAGCACCATAGTACTTCTCAATCTAAATAAGTTTTGCTCTAATATTCTCTTCTTAGGTGCAGAACTTCGTATGAAAACAGGAAGTGTAGTAATGACCCAGTATGGAAAGCAAACTACTGAAACTACATTTCAGTAGTTCTAGAAAGTCTCATGCTCTAGGCAGTCTAAGATTGACATCAAATGAAAATGTAAAGAGAACTGTTAACAATTAACCTGAAGAAACAGGGAACAGATTTTACAATGCGTAAGCAAACAAAACCTAGTCTGAGTTGACCAGACTAATGCTTATTTTAGATCTTTAGCTAAAGTTTGACTATGTCAACTTTGGGATTTCTAGCTCCTTCAGGAATTGAAGTAATAACCTACATGAAGTTAAAAAGAATACTCATGTAAAGATGGCATCCTCCATCCTTCTCTACTTAAGAGCATAGAAATAAAAAAACCTGAAGCACATGATAGGATTCAACTGCTTCACTTTAAATTCCAGACTTTTGTTTTCTCAAATTTGATATGTAGGAACAAAATTCTCTTTAGTCAAAAAACAGATGTGCCAAATTGATTACACTTGCAGGTGTTAGCGTCAAGTCAGGATGAATCACTGTGCTCATGCCTTTTTCCACTGAGCAGGAATCCAAAAATAGATGATTGGATAAATCCCAATTCAGACAAGGTAAATCCGAGCCAAGTTCAGAGACTGCATAACTCAAATACGCTTCTTGGATTTACATATTCACACTGGATATAAAAATCCTGTTTTCAAATGCTTAACTATTATTTTTAATTTAGTTATATCAAGCAGCATGCAATGCAATGTAAAAGCAGCATACTGCACAAAACAAGGAACTTGTGCATACCAGAAAAAATGACTAAAATCGTTAGATTCCATAAAATAGACAAAATTGTTTAAGGATAGTCAAGTTTCTCACTACTACTAGTCTTTCTGTACATGGCTGGGTATCTAGGAAGAGCAGTTAAGAGCAGTGACAAGTACTAGAACAAGAAAACAGACACAAGTCAAAGAGCTACAGTCTTCGTACCTGTAGGATTTAAATACTAGAAGAGGACTACGATATGGTCCAAACGGAAATGGTTTCACTTCAGTTTGTTTATTTTGAGATGTAAAAAAATCCATGTCCACTGAAATTTCCTAGGAAACAGATAGACAGATACACAGTAATTGCAATACCACCTAATAAAGACAAGCTTCATGTTTAGTTGTAAAACACTTACCTGACCACACAACAGATCTTCCTTAGGTACTATAGAGGCAGTACTTGTCAGCAGCAGCTCTTTCAAGCTGTCAGCTTTAGCATAAAGTTTTTTCAGTTCATCAATATTCAACCCAAGGAACAGCTCAGGCTCCTCTGAAGCCGTTTTAGAAACTTTGTTTACAGTTTCTTGCTTTGGAGTGTCCATGTGTTTAAGATTTGGTTTAGTGAAAGAATTAGACTCTCTGAAAGATCTCCTTCGTTCTCGGTTTGAATTAGATAGAACTTCATCATCAAAGTAATTTTCTTCACTGTCCAAAGTCAACTTGTCCTGTGTAAGGTCATGAAGTGATGGCTGAGGTAATGTAAATTCAGATTCCTCTTCTGCATGAGGTGTAGCATTTGATTGTTCCTTGGTTTGAAGTGCACGGGCTTCCTTCAATTTCTGAATCTTAAGAGCATATTCATACTCTAGTTGTTGAAGTCGTTTTTTCTCTAGTGCAATCAATTCTGCTGAATGCTTTTTCGGACTTGATGCAGGGGAGGCCTCCAATTTCAACATTTTGCTTGGCTGAAAAGAAAAAAATTCCTTTTATTTCATTTTCTCATTTACTGATTATTGACAGGAAATAAAAACATAGGCAAAACGTTTAATTCAGAATTTATAAAAACATATTTTAAAAAGTCTTGCCTGAAGATTTCAACCAACAGTAGAAAAACCACAAAAGAGTTTGTCACAATTCAACTGGCAGGTTTGCAAGTTTTGCTATAAAAATTACCCTACATAATGCACAGGCTCCAACAGAAGTTTTGGCCACACTTAAAAGGTGAGCTATAAAGCAAGTACACACAGTGATGTTGGGAGTGCAAACAAAAATGGACAAAAATATTTTAGCCTTATTTTCTACACTTTGTTTTCAAAAAACAGAGCCCCTCTTCAGCAACTTTGCTTGATAGTTTTAGCAAAATCATTTATGTCTACAAACAGTACTTCCTGCCTTCCTTTACAGGCACATAGCTCCTCTTATTTATCTATGGCATTCCCCTACCATAGAAATGTAGGCTTTGAACAGTTTTCTTTCTCAACTCATTAATGCCTTTCTTGTTGAATCCTCAAAAATGCACACAACCATTAGGAAGATACCCTGCAGTGCTTTTGAAATGTTTTCCTGAAATTCCATTTGAACTTTCTTAATCAAAATTGCTACTCTTTTTCAGTACAGTTTGGTTTAAGAGCATGCTGACTTACTCCAAGATGATCTTGCTCTAGCTTTCGTTTCCCAATTTCCTTACTTGCTACTGCTTTTGCTCGAGCAAGTTCTTCTCCATATTTCAATGCCAGAGCTTTTTTTACTGTAACTCGTTGTTGAACTTTATGAATCTTTAAAAAAACAAACAAAATACTACAGTAAGGTGCAAATTTACAGATATGACCACATAATAAAATATAATTAGAGGAATTAAGGAGATGTAATATAACTACATGGGAATTAACAGTTAATTCAAAGAAAGCCTACTGCCTCCAAAAATGAGGCTTCCCATTCCACGATTTCCAATTCTAGGAACAGAAACATTTCAGAGTGCAAGTTACATGTTCCTGAAGCCTCCTGAGAAATGCCTTATTAGCATTCAAGATCTTCTCTGTTGCTTGTAGCTGTTCAGCCAGTTTGTTAATTTTGTTTTCAGCGATTCGAACATTCTCTCTCTTCTTGGCCTGTTGTTGCAATAAATTTTTCAAGACAGATTCATCCTTCATCAACAGCATTCTAGAAGAAGAAAAGGCACGTAAGATTTTTTCCAAAGGGGAGCTGGTCACAGCTATCACTGCTCCTCTGAAACCCCAGTTATTTAAAAACACAGCTCTCCTCACTCATCAACAAACAACTGAAGTTTCTCCAGACAGTCTTAACATCCATAATAAATACTTTTAGTACATACAGCAGGTTTCAACATCCCAAGTTCAGCATGCCAGTATAATGCAGATGAAAACATTCTAGTTACAAGGACAAGGGAAGGAATGTATGTATTTTTAATACTGTGACATCCAAAACACACGTTCTTTCTTTCTTTTAAGTAACAACCCAATTGCTCCTTAGGACACACACAGACAAGCAGATAGAGAAGCCATACTACTATGCCACAATAGTGGATAAATGCAAAAAGCATTAAATGAATTAAGGGAAGCAAGGAAAACACTTGAGTAGATGGTGGTGAATAAAGGAAAGAGGGAAGACTTGTGGAAGTTGACATGCCATATGTAGGATGGAAAAAGTCCTGTCACAAATGGACTTGTGAAGAGAATGAAGAAAACAGCCTAAATGCTGTAAAATCAGAAGGTTTTAACGTTGTTTAAACATGTTTCAAAAAGGCTTTTTTGTAAGTTTTTGCTAAGTCACTGTCTTCTTCCCAAAAACCCCCTCAAAAACTGTTATCTCTACTCAGGAATGTGCTGGGAAGATACCTAGAAGTTTTCTTATTGGCCTTTGTTAACCCTTTCCTATTGGATGTTAACCCTTACTTGGTATTGGTGGATTCTGTAAACCCCTTGAGATTTCTATTGGTGTTTTTCTGATCCCCCTAAAACCTATACAGATCCCTACCCATAATAAATCTCTCTCTCTCGCTCATCTCTCTCCTCTGGTCTGTGAGTCCTTGCTGGGCTCCCTGGGACCAGGCAGAAGGGCTGCAAGGGGGGAGCATTCATTCTCCAGGTAATGGGCTCATAACCCAAACCTGGGGTGCCCCTTATTCCCCAATCACCGCCACAAAGACTGTCCTTCAACTGATGACTGATCACAAACCAGTTTGTTCACAAGACCACACAGAAATAATCAAGCGGCAAGAGAAGCTGAAAACAGAATGAAAAGCACTTATACTTTCTGCAGTAACTTGAAATAAGGGTGAGAAACACAGAAGAGGCATGCTAAAAAGAGAAAAGTTACACAGGGAAAGATTCAAACAACATACCTATTCTGCAGAAACACATATATATATATATGTATATGTTTGTATATATACATATATATCAGGTCTAACTCACTACCTTCAAAGTGTACCAATAGTGAAAAGAACACTCATTTTTTCATATTTCATAGTTATAGGTGACACAGATGACATTCAAATCAGTGAACACAGCTAAAAACAGTTAGAATGATAAATAATACTTAGAAGTTAGCAAACACCCCACTGGCACTACCACACAATTCCTTTTGCACAGCAATCGAAATTCAAGGCTGAACAGCTCAAGCCAGCAGGAAACTGAACATCTCCTGTACTTTAAATGCTAGACATTAAAAAACCTTACCTATTTCCATTCTGGTAAGAAAACAAGGTAGGACTCATGACAATGAAATACATACCTGTTTTTCTTCAGCTTTGCTTCTGCTTCTGTGACTTGTTTTGTCACTACTGCTATTCTCCCAAATCCATCAACTTCACCATCAGAATTTGCAGGGGACGAATTGTTCTTTAGTGGATCAGACTTAATTAAGCGCTGCTTCTCACGACTAAAACAGAGATGTTAAAAGCAAGGATTTTCAGTAGTTTCAACACTCATTTTGATGTGTACTCCCAATAGTTTTAAAAATCTTCAAAATAGTAGTAGAACAAGATTTAAAGTTAAAATTAACAACACTTTCCACAACTGCAATCAACTAGCCTAAGTCAGTTCATAACCAAAGATTTTCTTTAGACTTCTATGTTGTCCTACTAAAAATTGCATGGAAAACCTGAAGGTAATGGCAAGGTTTTCAAACTCAGATTTTCCTTCCAGTTACAGAAGTAAACTAGTAAAGGGCTACCAGTAATACACATATTACATTAACAATTAAACTCAGTTGTACCTGGCAATCTCTTCCTTTAAAAGTCTGTATTCTATCTTCTTATCTTCTGGTAGAGCCTCTGGAGTTCTCATAGGGTCATTTTCTTTTTCTGATTTTGGAGGGGCTTTGATTTTTGATGCCTGTTACGATGAGATTCAAGTCAATACCAGTCACACTGGTTTAAAATACAGCTACCAACTAGCATTTTCAAGAGGCATTTCAGCACAAACTTAAACCTATGCAAGGCTAGTAAGATCTTTCAAGCCGGTACTTTTTGCTTAAAAATGCACTGAATTTTAATTGAAAAAAATCAAACCAAAATACATTACCAATTTTATCTTGAGGATGCCATCTCACAAAAAGTTATTTTGATTAGCTTGTGCAATCCAAATTACAATGTAATTGTCCAGAGACAAGTAACACTCACTCTTGCCCATTCCTGATGCAATCCAGTATTTCTTCACCAAATTACAAAGCAAAATCATTACCAAATAAACTTATTAAAATGCTGATAGTGTTTACCTCAACATTTCTCCTTGCTTCTTTTATCATAGATTCTAGTCCTCCAAACACGCTGCTAGCTGAGTTAGATGGCTCTCCATCAGACTCACTATCATCTGAGTCATTTAAGGTAACCACAACAGACTTGTGTTTTGGAAGCTGTTGGGAGAACGTAAGGTTTTATAGAAAAATGAAAAAGTTAGAGGCACAGGTATAACTGAGGACATATTTACAAGAAGACAAAAAGGAGGTTAACTCCTTTTGTTATCATGGCACACCAATTCCACATAAGAAAAAAAGTAAGCATTTGTACATCCCCACTACAAGAAAGTAATTCTGTACACATTTTTGGCACTAAAATGAAAGGTACTCCAACATTTTCAACTTATTCCCAAGTATCTGCAGCATACTTACATCTCCATGGTCATAGCATACAAATCTCAAATTTCTAACTCCTGATCATCTGTCATTTACAAGAAATTACCTCAAGTACCTGAGAGGTAACAATCAATCAAATCTGCACTAGAAACATCGTGGTAGACATACCAAAACTCCCTCAACTCTCTGCTACACAGTTGTGATGCCTCCTGTCCCACAACTGTACTTAGCTGACCTTACAGGGAGCTGCTCAGGCAGTTTAATTGGCAGAACACCAATTGTACGTAAAGAACAAATGAAACAAAATTAATCACTTTTTGCCAAAGTCACTAACTTAAAACACTCACTGAAGATCAGATAACTGCCAATTCCAGCACAAAGAAAGATGCAGAAACAAGCAGACAATTTAGATTAACCTCAAAAGCTCTGGAATTACAGCTTGGAAAAAAGCAACTTATTTCACATTTCCAGGACTGTTCTTCTGATCTCCCACTGTAGGTCTGGACAACTTTAGTTAGACATTTAACCTTTACCTCAGGACAGAAACTCTTCAAAGCTCTAAGTGCTTTTTAAAACATTACCCTATCAAAAACCCCTGCTTGTTAAAATGAAAGATACTCTATTTCCACATTCAGTTCTTTTTAATTCTAAACTATCTTTCTGGACAATTCTTAAAATATGAGTCATATTTACTACTTCTGAACATACTAGAGCTGCATCATTTTTGCACAATAGGACAGGTAGGTGAAATTTTGGTCTATGTTGATGCAAGAAAACAGCATGAGGCACTGGTCCTCTCCTCACAAATTTTCTCATCCACTCACACATGCTAACACTGATGCACACACACTGCTCACTGAAAGAGTTCAACTCCCCTAGAAGGAAGGTACTTTTTCCTGCACAAAGGCTAGCTTTCTAACCAGCTTTGCATGTTAAATAAGCTGTGGCACTGATGCTCCAGACCCCACTGCCAAAGAAGGGAGTAGGATAAAGAGCAAAGATAGCCAGGAGTGAGAAAAAGAGCAAGACTACTTCTTTTCTGGCAAGGTGTCTGTACTAATCTGGAAAAGAAAGTACTAGAACTGTATTTACAATCTTAGTTCATTGCACGCTGGTGGGTTTTGATGCTCTCTTAAGCTATAAATTCTTGTTTCAATGTCAAATTCTTTCCAGAAGAGCATATGAATTACTTAAGTTGCTAATAATTCAAATATTTAACTGAAGCTCCACTTTTCTGTGCTGTATCACTAGAATACCTAAGTCTGAACTTGCTGTTCACTTGAAATGAGGTCACCTTCAACTCACAGTCTTATTAGTAGAAAGCAGCAGTATTTCCTTACTGTGATCACTGCTCGTGGAAGCCTTGGTACTCTAACAAACTTCGTATTTTGCACCCGTGGCTGAGACACAGTATTAATACTGACAGCAGACAGATTGCTTCTTGGCACAGACTGTAAGTTATCTGGAACAGGAGGGGAAGGTGGACCGCTGTTACTTGATGTTTCCTAAAAAAATAAATCAAAAATATGGTCTTAAAAATACACACCAAACACAGCTATTTTAAAAGATGTCAGTATAAATGAGACACTTTCATACATGCCCTGGAATTTGAAATTGTGATTTAAGCAGACTGTCCAAATGCATTAGACAAATACCGCAATTCTGCAGTAATATCAAAAAGGCACACAAGTTATTCACAGGTCAATTGCAAAAGATCACAACCTTTTAATAAGGTCAAAACCAATCTATACTTTCAAAACCACAAACTTTGCTTCTCAGTCCAGAAAAAAAACCCAAAACAACAAAAACCAAAACCAGCTAACTCCTCTTGCTAGAAGACTAAAACAAAGTTACTTGTCTTGCTTTCTAACCAACAGTTGATAAATAATAAACATTTCCTAGCAGAAAATCCCTATTTGCCTGAACTTACTCAATTTTCAGTACCTTGAAGTTTCATAATTGCTTCAGAAATGAACAGCAAGCTGCAATTTACAATTCAAAGGATGCTCCAGGGTAGCTTCTGTTTCAGTTTCTTTTGGCAGTCAGAGGGTGATGGAAATTCAGGGACATTTTTTGTTGATTTCTTTTTCAAAGTCATGAGAAAGGCAACATAAAACCCCTGTAACCCTCTATTAGCAGGTCCCATTTAAGTTTTGGTTAAGATTGCCATCTAGGGGCTTACATTCAAAAACCAAAGAAGTACCTCAGCTCTGAAAGCACGTTTGTTGGCTAGAGACTTGAGTAGTTCTTCTCTTAGGAGCATTTCTTCTTCCTCTTCCTCATCAGCAAAGGGAGGTTTTGGTGGCTGTTCAGGTTCTTCTGGGGGAAGTGGGGGAAGAGGTGGAGGCGGCTCAAGAGAAACACAAGGAATACCCTCCATGTAGAGATGGCTCAAAGACGGTATAGGCTGGGTAAAGTAAAACAACGATTTGAAAAGTGAAAATTACTACTGCTTTATGATTACTTAACAGAGGTTGAGACTTAAATTGTTTCATGGTTTAAAAGTAACAAACTGTGACAGTTTAATTAAAATTCAAACTGCATTTAGTTCACAGTCAAAGGCTGCCACTAAACAATTAGCAATTACTCACACAGGTTAATGGAAACAACAAGGTTATATTTGGATAGCAGAAGCTGTGGAGACATACAAAGTAAGACTTCTGAACCAGAGATAGTCTAGCCACACAAATATAGTTGACCATCAGCCTTTGAACAGTTTTATGAATTTGTCTTAGCTAACAAAGTTAGTTTCCCTTGGTCAAAAATTCAGAAGCTGTCCTGAGAGAGAATGGCAACTTTATACTGCTTTACTAAGAAGAGTAACAACCATTCAGCAAAGAAAATCGGTGGGGAAAAAAACCCACACTAATTCAATTTCCACATCGACTCTTTGGGTGAGAAGGCAGACAACATATAGTCGAAAAGCCCAAAGTTTGAACGAAGGTCTGATGAGCTATAGTTTTGTTTTCCCCCCCCCAGGCAAAAAGTCAGAGAACAAGCTTATCTCTAGGCCATGTGTGTAGGTAAGAGGCAAAGTTGCCTTATGCAGTTCCAATTCATTCTTTTTCCTTATGTACTTCAGACAACTTTTGATTTCTGTGTGAAAAAGCACAGCTTCTAACAATGAAAAGAAAAATTTAATTCAGTAGGGAACACTTAAACAAGAATTGGATCAGCCAAAAGACAGATTAAATAAAAGTTTTAAAAAAGCAACTCCAAGTCTACCAGACAGTTCAAGGCAGTCATCAAATAGAGAACTGTATCAAAAACAGAACCTAAATTTAATCTTAACGTTAGCATTATAAATCAGATACAAAATGAGAATTATCAACATTTTCGAAAGCATACTCCTTTCAAGGTTACTTACTGGAATTGGAGGTGGTAGTGGCAAAGAAATTGGTGGTACCGGAGGTGGAAAATATCCTACTGGACACTCAAAGAAAGGAGGCTGCACTGGGGAAGAAGCTGTAATTGAAAAAAAAAAAATATTGAGTGTAAGAAATCTGACAGGTATTTACTAAACAGGAACTCATGCTTATATTTCAACTGATTTAATGTAGCAGGAGACAAATGTTTTCACTATGCACTAATTTCAAAGGTAACACCAGCCACAACACAAGTGCATTTATTTCTTACATACATGTATATAAGAGCAGTTACCTTTTTCTTTTCCTATACCCATACAAAGTGTAAGTACAGCCAAACAGTACTGCTAAGGTAATGACTTAGCCTTCATATTGGATTTAATTTGCAAGATTTTACCTTTTAAAACAAGGTATCTCAGTCTCCTGATTACTGGCTACCAAAAATACAATGCAATACCAACTAGGACAGAAGCAGACCAAATGAAATGCACAGCTGATAAATTCTGAAACATAAAACTAGAGCTTGAGATGCTTTATCAAGAAAAGATTCATTTAGCTAACATATACAAAGTAGCAAGTGTGGTATTTTAGAAAAGTAATGTATAGAGAAGGCTAACCAGAAAGGAGACAAAAAAAAGAGGAAAAGAAAGGTGGAAGATGATAAAGAGAATAAAAGAACCCAATCAAGTAGTATGCTTAGTGACATTTTCTCGATACTCCATATGTTGAGATGGAACACAGAAACCTTAAAATGCACCTCAAACTGAAGAGTCAGTAAATGATTTCTAGGCTGAAAGTGACTTCTGGAAGAGATATATGTCCCAGCACAAGGGCTGCCCCCAAAGTCAGATTGCTAAGTTCCAAGTCAAGTTCCAAGTGTATTTGAGGATGGAGACACCACAACACTTCCAGTAAACCGGTTCTAGTGTGCGACCATCTTCTGTGCAGTTTTCCCTTTTATCTAACCCGAAGTCATTACACTTTAAATGTTGCTCTTTGTCCTTCTGTTGCCCACTCCACTGTAGAGTCTGGCTCTGCCTTCTCTGTAACTGCCCACTAAGTAGTTAAAGACAGGAGAAAAGGCTTCCCTAAGCCTTCTCAACAAAAATTCAGCTCTCCCAGTCTTCTTCCCATAAGGCAAATGCTCCAGCCTCACAACGAACTTTATGAAAAACAAGCCTGAAACAGTTTCCCTTAGTCAAAAAGGTCCTTTGCTAGGCTCTTTTTACTATGCCACTCTCTTTCTATGTGAAACCACAGTGCTACAATGCAGGCAACAGTTGGTCTCTATCACCCAAAGCCACAGTACTGACCCATATATCACTTAATGTCCACTGGGACACCCCCCCCGCCCCCTTTCTTGCAAAGCTGCTGTCTATCCAGTCAAAAGCCTGGAGCCCTCACTTGCTGCAAAAGCTGCTTGGGAATGTACAAGAATAAAACCTACAGCACTGCAGTGAGCACAGTATAACCCTGCAGACCTTAAAAAATACCACTCCAGCTGAGACGAAGAGTCAATATTAAAACGAAACAGAATTAGCTCACCTTAAAATGTTAGTTCTAGAACTGAGACATCTCAAATACCTTCTTTCCAAAAGAATGGCTTATTTTCTGCTTTTTACCTATTCTCACCAATCACTTTAGAAGAAAACTGAAAATAAGTCTTACCTGGTGAGTTAGTTTCACTATCTGTATCCATAGCAACTTCATCATAATTATCGTACTGATATATGCCTCCTGCACTCTCTGTAGACTGCTTATCCAAAGACCATCTCAAATCCGTATCTGAAGACTAAACACACAAAGAAAGTATTTTATTTAGTTGGTCTCACATTATTGTGTCAGAACAAACCACATATTTTGGAAAAAGGCCTGTACAATTTTGTCTTTTATTGCTTCATAAATACAATTTGTTTTTCTTGTACAAAAAGAACAAACTCATTATTACCTTTTAATCAAATCTATTGCAGGTAGTAATTAGACAAATTAACCGGCAGTTTTAAAACTGGATCTCTACCAGGATAATGGGGGAGGCTTTATGATGTATAGAAGAAATTTTTAAATACCTATTAGGAAATTACGTATCTGATAAATTAGCAAGGTTATACATTTCTGAAATGCTGCAAGAGAATTAAATGCTTTATTATTTCTGTTAATCTGTGATGGCAACTACCAAAAATGCTTGAGCTACCCTTGCTAGAAACAATTCTCAGGGAGAGAATCTTTTTATTGTTCCACAAGGAGCCATTTACCACTCTGAGACAAGCCCAGAAACTGCCAACTCATAAATCAGATTATTTAAATAATTCCTAACACTACATGGATGCCAATCAATGTTCAGCATCGAAAATACGCAGAACACGTAAGTGTAACTTCATAGATTTCTCAACTTCTATCTTTCAGAGGCATACAGGAGACACTTGGGTAGCTTTTAGAATTTCTGCTGTTTACAGCCAAACATTTTTTAGTCTCAATTTTCCACTCAGTATTATTATAATTATATAATTATAATGAAAGACTCTTCTATATCATGACCTCAAACAGAGAGTCCCAATTCTTAGATGCTGTTTCATTTCTCCTTACAGCATCAGTAGCTCCAAGCACTTGAAGCATCAAGCTACAGCAGCTGAACTGCTTCCACGTTGAAAGAATGCTTTAGAAACACTGTCATTTTTTCTGTACCAATGTTTTAGAGACAGAACATTAGTTAATCAAGTGCCTTTTGCTAATCTCAAAATGAAAGAATGACGAGTGCAGCATGATGACTATTAACTTCATAAATTAAAAAATATATAAATAATACATAAAACTTCATAACTAACTCCTACTTCATAAATTTCACACAATTCTGTCATCCTGTAGCAGGCCTTCAGTAATTATCTTTTGTGTCTGAGCATGTATTATGCCCTGACAAAATAACTTAAATACTACTATTAAAAAAATACTGCAAAGCAACCAAACCCTCAAATGACATTTCGAAAGAAGTAGGTCACTGAAGTATAGATAGAAAAAGTTTGAAAATGTGAAGAAAAAAAATCTCTGCAATCTAAGAGAAGAGAGACGGAGTTTCATGGATAGGTTAGTGTTAAATTACAGACTGCTCTTTGATCACAATGTTCAAAATGTCTCTAGGAGAAACACGCTTCACCATTGACTTGCGAAAGTACAACTCATACAAAACTGATTTTCCAAACCCAAAGGGAATGCCCATCTAGCATGGGATTAAAACACTGTAAATACTGAAATATTTGGAGCTTTTCTTTTGTTGTTTTGGTTTGGTTATTCTGGGGTAGGGACAGCAGGTAGAAAAAAGGGGGAGGATGTAGATGGAATGGTGACACATAGAACCAGGTACGGCAAGACAGAAATCATTTATCAATCCTAAATGTAACACCTGAACACGATGGAACAAAATTTGTTACCCTGCTTCTTGATCTCCTCTTTCCTCCAACTAGCTTCATAAATCGATTGTACTGTTCTTCTTGATTTGAGAGATCTCTAATTTTTCTGATTTCTTCCTCTCTTTTTCTTCTCTCCTCCTCTTCTTCTTGTTTCCTCTGGTCTTCCTCTTTCTGACGCCTGTCTAGTTCTTTTTGCTGCTGTATCTTCTTTGATGTCTTTGTCTGTTGTTTCCTCACAGTTTGCTTGCCTTTAAATAAAAAGACAGATGATTAACTCCACCTTACCTAATTGGTTCCACCTAATCCTAGATTCAAGAGTTCTGAGTAGATGTATGGGGGTCTAAAATGAGGCTCATTGCACAAGGTTTCACAAAATAGAGGGGGGGTTTTTTGAGGCCATGCCACCAACAGCCATACCAGTAACATTAAACTTATTACCTGTGGCACTAGGCTTTTTTGTCGAATGTGCTTTTGTACTGGCTTTGACTTTCTGTGTTACACTTTTCGTTTTTGTTAATTTTTCTTTGCTTTCCTTCAGCACCTGTTGTTCTTTTTGCTGCCATTTCTTACTAGCAGACTGAAGTGCAAGAAGTCTAAGCTGCAACTCAGACATCTCCTCCTCATCATCAAGCAGCTTCTTGAGAAGAAAACACAAGAAAGGACAAGACAAAAAGTCAAGAAACATCATTTAATAGTTTTTTTCTTTACAAAGTCTTTTGAAGTCTTTCCCAAATGTTCTTACCAAAAGAAGGCTTAAAAATCCTGCTTTACTAGTAAGTGTCATTTGTTAAAAATTTACTGTTTCTATTACTGGAACATTTCTGGACTGCCATTTGGAAAAAGGCATCTAAGTATCACAGTGCAATAATGTCTCACCTATGAGGAAATACTTCCTTACCTTTTCAGATGTAACATCCGAACTGCTAAGCTTTCGCACTGATGTTTGTTCTTTGTCTTCTGTACCTTCCAAAAATAAAAATACCGTACTTTTGATCAAGCTGTTTCTCAAGAGACACAGCCACGTTAAAATGATATGCAAAATTTAATCTGTACAAACCTATTTTATCAGTATAACTGATACACAGTCTAAAACAGAATAGCAGTTGTACATGTAAGATCATATTAACAAACTTTCATATAAACTGGGAACATCTGATAAATCCACATCATCATAACACCGTAAGCTCAAGACAGTATTTGTCATTTCTTAATAATTCTCTGCCTTAAGGTTGGTAGGTACTTCCCCAAGAAGCAAAGAAAAATGGATTTGGAGAAAAGGGAAAAGAAGACTTCTTGCCATCTGTTTTATACTATCATCTTGTATCAAACTGCTGTCCTGAGCATCTCATATTCCACTGGCAGCTATTTTGAGTAACTGGTCTTTCTTTTGCAGAATTAAATAGAAGGGCCCAAAGCTGCAGTAAAAACACACTGTCCCTATTTCACACCAAAGGGAAACAGAAAAAGTTTATCCTAGAGAAATGAATAGTAAATAGTAATGATTTCCCACTAAACATTTAGATATTGACATATTGTTTGCCCACAATATAACCATCTGATTATTGTAGTGTATGTACACACATATCAACATACTGTGTTTTATACATAACATACATAATGCTGTATATAGTGCTACATAATTATTATAGCCAATAATTATTAATTGACGACAAAAAATAATTACATAATCTTTATTTAACCCCAGATATATATGTTTTTATGCACCAGATGAAGGAAGTAAACATTTCGGAAAGTTTGGAGTTCTTCTCCTATATTAGTTTTTCTTCAAAGAGATTCCTTCCCATAATTCAAATTGGTAGAAAATAAATTTGCAGTCTGTACAGCTTTTACTCTTCCTAACATTTTATGAAAGACACACCCAGAAAGGCGCTGTTTAAAATATATCAAGACATTATACATAAAAATGAAACTTAAAAAATGCTGAAGGTCTTCCTGCTTGCACATGTATGTGTTTGGTTTTTTTTAAAATGCACACATACAAAAGGAAGAAAAGTAGTATCTAATACTACTATGAATTACATAAGAAAATTCAAAAAAAAGTTACTACACTAAGCAATGATCCTTAACCATCCAGTCCACATGACAGAAGTAGAAAAACACAGATGGTACAGTAGTTTCTATGATGCAGGCATATGCAAGGACATTTGATACAAACCCAAATGCTCTTTCAAACCAAAGGGGACAACAGACACAACAGTGCAACACCAGTAGGAAAGGAGGGAATACAGTCAAGCCTGTCAAAACAGCTGAACCACAGGGAATTAATTCTAGAAAGAGACTCAAACTTCCCTGAGTTTTAAGACAAATTCCTCAACTTTTACAGGTCTGTAGGAACATCCAATACATCATTTAAATATAACGGGGAAAATCATATTGTGCTCATTTCCCAATACATGCACAATCACACAGCATGTATTCACATGATACACACGAATTTGCAATAACTCAAATCAGACGAGTTTTTCTTTGGAACACTGTACTACACTGTCATAAACAGGCATTCATCCATAATCTCTCTGCTTTCAGATCATTCATATGTCATGCATTTGAGTGGCATACAAAAATTAAATGCTCTCAATATGCATCTATTAAAGTATCTACATAGTTTACATATAGGATAGTATATAATCTATATATACTATAGCATCTATTTTCACTATTGTATGAACTGTATTCTCAACTTTAGTACTGTTACATTTTGAAGTTGCATTTTTTTTCAGACCGCTTTACTTTTTAAGTAGCTGTTTTACTCCTGCCCTGCTATGTTGTCCTCCCCTAGGCTACTAGTTCTTCTTCTATGGCAAAAAAATCATTGGTTTTCTTCACGTCTGCCAATAAAAACTATATTACCTCTTAAAGATTATGAGAATTATTTTTTCTTTTTATTAATAGGAAACACACAAGAGGGAACAATTACCTAGAATGAGGTGGTTTGACTACTAATTATCAGTTTTCTCTTCTTTATAGGCTTTGTCTTCTAAATTCTCATTCTGAAGTTACATATAAGTCATCCTGACTTTCAGTGCTCTAGTCCTACCTTTCTTCACATTCCTAATTACACACCAGTGCTCTTAATCCATCCATTCACTACTTTGTCTCTTCCCACTCAAATTGGTAGTTGACACACACTGACAAATTACTTAACATCAGATGACAAGTGATATCCACAAGCACCACCCTCAGCCACAGCAAACACTTATTAGAACTACAAGGAAGCCTTAGAGCAGGGAGCTTAAGTCAGCTGTCTTACTTTGCTGCAGACTTAGTAGCAAGCTTAAGGACTTTTACCACAGGTCAGCTGGACACAATCACTTGTTTCTCACCAACTGCTTAATGCATCTGAGCAATTACACTCTTTGGTCTGCAGTCCAGAACTATCTTTGACAAGACACTTACTCTACCCTTTGGCTGCATTTCTTACACAAACCTCTTCCACTCCGGGCCTATGATTTCTTCACTACTCGTGGATATCAATAATGATCAAAATAATCCTGGTGAAAATATCTTATAAAGACTACAGAAAGCACACAAAGACGAAATGCAGAAAAAGAAGTTCTAAATGTTCTCTTTTGAGCTAAAAATTAACCACATTTTACTTCTGCAAAAAAGAACAAGGGAAAAGTAAAAGTAAAACTTTCACTGAAAAAGTCAACGACTTCTGCTGCGAACAGCAATCAAAACCTTCAAGTCTTGTCCTCATGCTTTCTGCCAAACTATCAGTCTAAGAAAACACATTATTTAAAACAAAAAAACAAACGAAAGACATGCTACCAAGTATGTTTATGTAATTGAAGAAATTACAAAACACCAGATTTAACTACATTAAACATTTAACTTAGAAATTTTAACATTTTAATAAAGTAAAATTTCCCCCAACACCTAATAAATACTATGATAATAACAGCAAGCAAATAGAACTTTACAAGCTAAAATAACTTTACAAGTATTTACCTTGGCCAGATTCTGTAACTTCAGATTTTTGCAAGGACTGTTTCGTTCCTTCTTTGCCTTTTTTTAATCTGCTCCTCTCAGCTGGAGTAGGCAGCTTTTGTCTGAGAGGTTTCAGTTCAAATGCCTGAAAGCCCATAACCGGATTTTTCTCTTCAGGAGGTACCTCTTTTACAGCATCCGTTTTAATACTGTCATTTTCTACAGTTTTTTGGTCCTCAGTGTCCACTGTTTTATTATCATCTTGTTGTTCATTTTCTTCCCTGTTGCTCAAAGCCAGTCTTTCATCTTTATTAATGTGTTCAAGTTCTAATTGTATCTGCTTATACTTCAAGAGCAGATCCTCAAAACTTTCTTCCACAGAGCTTTCATTTTTAGAAGAGTAGTTCTGCTTTCTAGATGGGGACCTTCCAAAAGTTTTGGCTGAATTACTGGTCAAGAAATTTAAGACAAGAACACATATAACCTTAACACAGTGGTGATAGTACCACTGAAGACTAAACTAAGACAAATTAAGATCATTCTACTACATTTTTATTTTACCTTACGGCTAGCTTGAAAGGTATCGTTTATAGATAGAAACAGCATGAAAAAGATGTAACCATTATTACATACTGACAGCTTAAATAAACATTTTCTCAAACCAACAATTTCAAATATTCTACTTAAGAAGGTCATGCATTGCTGAAAAGTCTTCTCCTTTGCTCACATCATCCTCCCAGAAACAACAGCTGTAAAGCTGAGATTGTTCCCTATCAAACAAAGTCAGACTTCAAGTGTTCATAACTAAAGTATTGATTCCCCATCTGACATTCTGAAAAAGACTAGTTAAATTCATTCTTACTCATTTTATCCTTTCATAAAATGCTAAGTCTGGCCATAGCACAATTACACACTGCAGTAAACGTAGCTCAGCAAAAGCACAAAAGAATCAATCAACAACTGCAGAGAATTTAAAAGAGTGACTAAAGACTTGCAATCAAAACATTCAAAAATGCTACAGAGGATTGGGAATTACTAATTACCCAAAAAAGATTGCCCATGCATGCCCAAGGGATAGACTTTCTTAACAACATGCTGTGCATTAGAGGCGACGGAAATATTCTTAAGCAACAGTATCCAGAATAAAAGTTCTCAAGTTCTCAATATTAGAGGTTCAATTCCTCTCACCTTAACCTAACATCTGAAAAATAATCACACTCCAGAAAAAATCTTTTAGGATACCAAGCCAGGTTTGACTCATTCAACTTTTGGTATCAACCTCACTGTGATAACAGCTGACTCACACCCAGTTACGCAAAATGCTTTTTCATCAATATCATCCCTTAAAACAATAAATGGACTAAAACTGAAAGCTAAAATAGGTGTCAGATATGGCAAACATGGGCCCTGAAGAAACGAGGCTACACACACACACACAAAGAAATCTATTTCAGGATTTCTCCACAGATCTTTTTCAGTGTTTCCCTTTTATTCATATTCTTTCATAAACAGAACCTGGTCTTGTTTTTTAGTTAACCAGAATTCCCAGGATCATCCTAAACTAGTGTTTTGATCCCACACATTCACACTAGCATCATGTGGTGGCTGTGTCCAGCCATGAGAAAAAACATACTATCTATCATGCAGACCACTAAGTGGTTTTCCACTTTGAGAAACACAGCATTTTCTCTGTCAAAACACTTAGCCAAGGTCGGTCCAATTTGGTTCCAATTAACTGAATGCAGGTGCAGATTGACTCAGCTTGTTCTCACATCAGACATACTGAATCCTGAGGAAATTAACTTTGTATTTGTCTTCTGCTCATAACATGCATCATCTACTAGGATGTTTCACTGTGTTAAATTCTAACATAAGCAGGAAGAATCTTGATATGTATCCTACAAAAGCAACTTCCATAATACCAGTAAACGTTTTGTTATACAATGCTTTCTCATGTGTCAGCACAAAAAGCATAAACTAGCAAAGATAAACTACATCAAATCCAGAAAGCAATCAAACAATCTATAAATAGGCTGCAAATACTAACGGCTGTGTGCAGTGTAACACCAAATTAAGCAATAAGTATATTTGCCAAATTTACTTCCAACACACTTCTATTTTCAAAAAGCCAGTTACATTAGTGATTTTTTGAGTCCACAGGAAATTCAGAAGCTAATTAAGTGACAACATAATTTATAAAAATAAGTAACTACTATTTGATATTGAAATCCTTCAATAGGTTCTAAAGTCATCTAGAGTTGGGTAATAAAGACAAAATTTTGTGATGTTTTCTGTGCTGAGGATAATACAATCATTAGAGCTCCCACAATGGTAACCTGACATTCTGTGGTTTACATATGTAGAAAATTTTTTTTATATGTGGTTCTACACAGAGAATGCAAGGCTCCATGGAGTGCTGTGAAGGGCAGAAAGGCATATATATTAAAACAATTTTGCTCTAATCAGCTCAAGAGAAACTTCATCCTATAACCAAAAAAAGGACTAACTGAAGAAATTGGGGGGTTAGAAATGAAGAAAAATGTACACTGTTAAGAGTTCACAATTCAATGGAAATAGAAAGTCCCATTTTGGTTCTTTATTTCAGACTCAAATTTGACAATTGTCCATCCAAGAATTCCTGCAGAATGATTAGCTAACAGCTTCATGTTAAAGTTGCCAGGAATTAAAAGAGAAAAGCTTATTAAAAGCTAAGAATTCTCTAAGTGCTCTACTGTGTCTTTTACTCCACTTACGTTTATATTCCTACAAAACATTGTGCAAAGCACTAGTTGCAAGGATAAAGCAAGTAAGCAATCCCTGTCTTACCAGACTGTTTTGGTTTAAACCCAGCTGGCAACTCACTACCACACAGCCACTCTCTCACTCTTCCCTCCCCTCCGTGGTGGGGACTTAGAAAAAAGTAATGTAGGTTGAGATAAAGTGGGTTGAGAAAAGAACAGTTTAATAATAGCAACAAAGTAAAATTATAATTAAAAGAAAGATAAAAAGAGAAAGTGGGATAAAGCCTAAGAAAGGCTGGTGATACACATTACAATTGCTCAGTACCCACTGACAGATGCCCAGCCTGTCCCCAAGCAGATATTGGTGGCTCTCAGCCAACTTATACACTGGGCATGACATTCTGTGGTATGGAATATGACTTCGGCCAAGTTTGGGGTCTCTGCTTTGCTCACTACCAGCTTCCTCTGCACCTTCCTGCTGGAAGATCACATGACACTGAAGCCCTTGACTTAGTGTAGGCACTACTCAGCAAAAACTAAAACATTACTGTGTTATCAACACTATTCCGGTACTAAATAGAAAACATCGCTACTAAAAAAATTAACTCTTCCCCAGCCAAAACCAGGATTCAGCCTCTTAAGCATTTTACTCTCCTGGGGGACTTCAAATACCATTCCAGGCCATGAGCCTCCCTGTACCAGCTGATATCAAAGTCTCTTCTGAAATCACATGCCAGTAAACTACACCCCTACTCCATTAATATTAGCATGGAGGTACCTTAATGTTTAGGAATCCTTAATATTAGACTCCTTTAGGTGGCAGGGATATGAAAAATACAGGAAACAACTTTTTTCAAAGAGAAAAATCTTTTTTCAAGAGAAAATCATGGGCCTTCTTTAACTTTGTGATCCATAAACAACTGAATATTCACTTATTAAAGAGCAAGAATATCAGAACATTCTCTACCATGTTTAAACAGAAGAGTGCATCCTAAGTATTGGGAATAAAAATACTCCCAACTTCCTCATTTTCTACTTTCAGTTTGAAAATGGAATTAGTGGTTTCTAAAAGTTCTTTTCATTAAAAGCCAGAAGGAGACTCTGTATCAGTATTAACAAACATTGCAAGGTCTGTTTAGGACAATAGACACATTTGCTCTGAAAATTACTTTGAAAATTACTCTTTAGGCAGAAAGTAACTATCTTCAGCCTCTGAGAGAAACACCGCAAATTAGGAGCCTTAAAATCTATTTTCAGCACTAGAATTATCTTACTGCGCAACCTTGGGCAAATCAGTTCTTCACTTGCTGTCACTCGAGATACCATCCTTGAATGAAGAGTTCCAGTGAGGACTTCAGTAATGCCGTAACTGTACCAGGCGAGATTAAATAAAAGCGCCTCTATCGCTAGTTTACATGTTCCATCCACATTTAAACAAAAAAAAAAGTAATCTTGTATCTAAAAGAACACAAGGATCCAACGAATGGCTTTTAAAGCCTTAAGTGCTGCCACAAGTCGGGACAACTCCTGCTCCCAGGATCAACCAGCACAGTCAAGCAAACACACATCCTGTGACTATTGGTATGGAGGACAATAAAACACAAAAATTCTGGAGAACAGGATTTAACCACGATCTCTCTCAGTGGTTTGTACGCTTGTTTACATTTTCAATTAGGCAACAATGAAGTTACATCAAGTAACCAAGCTGTCCCAAGCTACACTCAGCATCAGTTTTTCCTGTTTCCTCCTATAACAAAAAAGAAAAATTTGAGTTTTTACCAACGTTTTCACTCATAAAAGGACAAAATACCAGAACTCTATTCCTAAACAACTCTAAGAACAAACAGTGGAGAACGTCCTACAAGGAATGCTGGGAATGGCTTTCCTTTGAACGCCCATAGAAAACACATTTCATGTGCGCAGACCCATTTCAACTTAGCTGACACTGACTAAAGCTAAACCTACGTGTAGCAGCCTCTGAAAGCCAGGAAGCAAAAACGAAAAAACAGCAGGTCCTTCATTGTCCACTATGGGAAATTAACAAGCTTAGGGTTTTAGCTTTGCAATTGTGACGCTAATAACATACACTGAAAGTGCCGCACCGAAGACTGACCCCGCTTCACAATATCTGCACTTCGGGCTAGAAAAGCAGCCGCCCGGGATCCAATCGACAAAGGCTTCCTCCCAGGCTACGTTTTTTCTTTTTCCCTACACGAGACCGATCGACCAAGTCGTAAGCCAGGTCACGGCGGTAATCCGGCTTCCCAACAGCCTTGAGAAGCAGGGCCGGCTGTCCCAGCCAACCCCCGCGATTGTCACGGGAACCTCCCTCTCCGTTATGGCTGCGGGAGTCCCCCTCCCAGAGCAGAAGGGAAACGCGTCCCCTTCGCAGAGCATTCGGCCACGTAGCGCGGCACCGCCACACCCCGGCCCACCGCAGCAGCTCGGGCTCCCCACCCCCACTCCCTCTCAGGTCTCAAGGATACATTTCCGAGGCGAGGGCTCCCTCCAGCCCTGGCTGCTACTGAACCCGGCGCCGCCTCCCCCTCCGGGCGGCCTTCCCGGAGGGTTGCCTGGCCGATCGCTGCCGCCTCGGCTCCGGCCCCAGCGCCCACCGCCGCGGTACGGCCGGCCTCGGAAGCGGAACCGGTCCAGGGCGTTGTGGCTGCGCTCCCAGAAGGAGAGCCGGGGGCCCGGCTCCGAGTGCGAGCCGGGCGGCATCCGTGGCGCGGGCGGGTGGGAGCGGAACGAGTCCTTGGGCCGGTACCCGCCGTGGCCGTGCCCGTGGCCCGCGTCGGGCGGGGGCTGGTGCCGCGACCGCGGGAAGGGCCGCCCGGGAGAGGAGGACACGGAGCCGCTCCCGTGGAGCCCGGGGGGCGGCCGGCGCCTCGAGTACGGCCTGCTACTGCTGCCGCTGCCGCCGCCGCCGCCGCCACCTCCGAGGCTGCCGCCGGACTCGGAGCCGCCGCCGCAGGGCCCGAAGCCGTTGTTGTCATCGTCGCTGATCTCGCCGTCTTCCAGCTCCCCTTCTTCCTTTGGGGAGAGCCCGCTAGGGTCGGGCGCGGTCGCCGCCTCCGCGGCCGCCATGGGCCCACCACAACGGTCTAGGCGCTCCCTGCGCCCCCCCCGCCGGCCCGCGCCGGCTCTCGCGAGACCACGCCCCGTTCCTCCGGCCCAAGGGACAGCGTTATGCTGCGTAAGAAAAGGGGTGGGACAACTCCCCTAGCACGAGGCATCCTGGGTAATGTGGTTCTCTGCTCGCACAGCGAGGCTATGCGACGCGGCGGGTGGGGAAAGCCGGCGGCTAAGCCTATAGCGTTGCGGCGGCCGGGGGCGGGCGCCAATGGGGGTACGGCCCGCCATCTTGGTAGAGGAGGCAAGGGGGGAGGCCGCCATCTTGTTGAAGGGCATCACGCTGTGTGGGGGGGCTGGTGCCGCATGGCGGCCGTAGGAGTGTCAATGGCAGCTCCCCTTAGCGCCACCACGGTGTCTTGGGGCCTCCTGGGTGCGCATTGTGGGTGCTGTTTACGCTTTCTCCTTTGGTGGGGCCCTTACCCTGCTGCCCCCCTCCCGCAAACAGTACCCAGGCTTTTGAAGAAGGGAAACCAGCCGATGTTTAGATATTAACCCCCCAGCATCCTCGCAGTAGCTAAACTGCTGTTGGAATTTTTCAGAAGGAGTTTTCTGCGAAGTTGTCCAGACCCATAACTGCTTGGAAACTCAGATTGGCCCTAATACCTTTTGTGACAGAAGTGACAAATGAGCAGTGGAGAGGAGAAGCAATTACATAAATGCCTTCAAGCATTTGGTTTATTTTCGTATCTCACAGTAGGGTCCTGTTGCTGCTCATAACAGAGTTTTGAGAACTAGTACTGCTTGCCACAGAAACATACCATATATGTAATGAAAGCCTGCATTTAAAGAAACCAGCCAAGCAAAATAAATTAGGAGGGAACTGAAGCAGCCAGGCAGGCAACACCAAGTCACTGTATAACCAGGTGTATTGTCTTGAAGACTTTCATAAGGAGGTTACTAAGAATTTTGCAGACTCCAAACAGAAAAGACCTCCAAAGACCCTTGGTGAAACTCCTCAGAGACCTTATGATATGTATATATGCTAATAAGTGTTGGCAAAAGTCAGGAATATGTAACAGGAATGCAGGAAATGAAAATGAATACTCATGCAATGCAAACCTATAAGCTGTAGCGAAGATACCTCTGTGTGAACATTGGCAATATGATTACCAGGGCACCTAGCATGATCCAGCACGCTGTAATAAGGAAAGCCTGCCTGCTAAAACTCATAGATTGAGTTTCAGAGATTTCTTTGAAGTGCTGATTTTAGGCAATACTACCTTGTTCGTTGTATAGGGGTACAGCATCCTACAAGAGTGCTGACTGATGGCTTTTTGGCGTGGAAGGAGAAATCGAATTTTAAATAAAGCCTTTCTAAGTGGAATTGGTGTCTCCAGGAAAATTCACAAAACTTGACTTTTTAAACTTCCCTGAGAGTTTCTTTTCAATTGTCACGCATGCTAAATGTCTTTGCAGATTTGCCATGGTTCTCAAACTTGGAGAAAGAAGGCTGCCTCTTTGTGCTTTTCCTGAAGGTGAATTATTAAGGTGTTTTGGTGGGGGTTTTTTTAGTGAATAATGTGCTATAAAATCGCAAGGATCAAAATAAAAATCAGGATCAGGTTACTATTTTTTTTCTTCTTTGCCTTTCTCTCTAGATTTTCTTTAGATCCAACTAGAATAGAGAGAGTGGATAATGTATGTGCTTTGTAAAGACCAAAATGTTGTGCCAAGCAAGATTACTTTCCTTTGCTCAAAACACTTTTCACCCTCTTTTTTTGAGCTAACTGGACAAACTATGACTTGACTTCATACAATCAAGGTAGACTAATGGAATGCGTATCTCATGTTCTAAATTTCTCCAATGTCCTCTGGTAAAAAAGTATAGATTCTGTGAAGATATTTACAGGGAAGAATGAAGCAAGTTCAAAGTTTGCTGCTTCCCTCCTCCCATCTTCCCTCACCCCCAGGTATCCATCATTCTATAGTAGTGTGTTATTTGTATCCGTACTTCTGTTTAAATAATTGGGATCTCTAGGAATCAGGCTTACACTATTTTACATATCCCACAGCACTAAAACATATGCAAATATGACACAAGACCTACTGAAAACTTTCTGAAGTAGCAGCTGGAGGCCAAGCAGGTTTCCTAAACATTGCTAGGTGCCTATGTCGATGTCTGAAATCTAATCCACTGTAGTTACAAAGTAAGTTTCAGTATCGCCAGATGTAAGCTGCAGAAATTCCCATCCCAGCACACATTTGCTTACTTGGGCATCCCCAGAACTTTACATATCTGATTCCAGTTTCCTTTGTATGGTTACCTATACTTCTAAGTGTTTTCACACACCGTTAGGAAATTAGTATTGGTATCATTTCGGCTGGGAAGGAAAATTGGTACTGGCAAAACAGCAGCTGTTTCATGGGAAATTAACCTGACATGAGTATTCCCATGATGTTGTTTCTGTGTGTTTGCCTGTTGTTCATCCAACAAGTGTTTATTCAAGTATTTATTCAACAATGCTATATGATCTGTACTATAAATTTCTCTCTTGAGACACTTAACCATCTGTAAAAGAAGATGCTGAGAATCTTCCAGTGGTTTTGCATATCCTGGTATCATATGTCCCTTCTTTCATTTCAGTCATCTGATACTGCCTGCTTTTTGCTATCATCCAGGGTTATCAGGCAAGTAATTCTAAATTTTCAGGAAGAAGCAGATTCGTCACAGTCAACAGAAAAATTGATAGCTTTAAATTCTTTTCTGTAAAGGAAATAAAATGACACCTGTAAAAAGAATGTGTTTTTCTGATGGTTTTGATACCTACACATTTGAACAGAGGCCATAAGCATTTGAAAACTGCAAGGGAGCTGCCATTCAAATAGAAAACATTATGAAACTTTCTTGCTTATGGCATGGATAGTAGATGAAAAAATTTTTGTAAGGTTTTATTATGTGTAAAAATGTGTAAGTTTAAGAGAAAAAAATTATTTTAGCTGAATTCAACTTCATGCCTTTGAAACATATTGCTGCTGAAGAAGAAATTTCTGTATTAAATACTGAAAATTTTTTCAGTAAAGTACTAATGGAGTAATTTAAAATATAGGAAAGCATACATTTTAATACTGGCGCATGGAATTTGATTTGTTGCAGTCTGAAGCAGAAAATTACTAACATGTTTACCATTCAATTATAAGAAATAAAGTGAACTCTGTTTTTACAGAAGCCCCATATGAGTTGTAAGGACTGGGCCACATTTCAGAATATAAAAGACATTTTGTATCTTTTGGTACTGAAAGGTTTGGCTGAAGCGAATTGTATGGTTGTTTTTGTTCTTCCTGCATTGCAAGTGTCAACTACAATCATAGGTTCAGGGGGGATCCCTCAGCTGGTGAGGTAACAAAAATAGATGTGTCCTTTGCATTTCTTCCCCAGTTTTGTGGTTGTTCCTGTGTTCTGCCTGTGCCAGCTGACACAATGTTCAGTTAATCCGTAATTTGGCACTACGGTAGTTGCACAATTTCATGTAATTTTGTTGTTCTGTTTCTTCTGGATTTGTCCTTTATTTTAACAGAAACCTGTGTGAAATCTTCCAAAGAAGAAAGCAGTTTCTATCTAAGAGGGAACATCCAACTTCAAAATAAACTTTAATTGTAAACAAATTCTTTTCAGAGGCATATGAAAGTAAAAAGAAGTAAAAATTAGAGGAAACAGTAAGTTTGAAGAAAAGAACAAAGAGTCACATTCAAACTGCAGGCAGAGCTGCATAGTAAATGATAGAATTAAATACTTGCCTCATTATATGCTTAAAATCAAATAATATTTCACCAAGAAATATATCTGAGCAAATTATATTAAATGCCTTAACGAATATTCCCTTGGATGAGTTAAAAGTACAAGGTATAAATATGAGATATTTATATGAGATAGATTAAAATGAGATATTTTGAAGAAGACTATTTATAAAAGCTTTTCAAATAAAAAAGTTCCCTGTAATCTTTGGTATTTATGGTGAGTTAATGCTAAAATATGAATCAGTCACATTAATATGCTCTCAGACATTCATTTGGTGATGAGAAAAATCTTATTTTTATTACTGTTCCATTATTCAGTACCTATCAGTTACTAAAGATGACTTTTTTAAAATCTGGAAGATCTGATAATGTGGTTTTAGGTTTTCACATCAGGTACATCAGTATACATCAGGTACATCAGGTACATCAGGTACATCAGTAGTTTGATGAAAGAGCTGGTTCTGAGAGTTCTGTCTTTTACAAAGTGCATACAAGAAACTTTTTTCTTTTGGAAGAGGCTTTATTTTTAGGAACATAAAATAATCACTGTAGGTAACTTCAGATGGAGCACATTCAAGAAGCAATTAACTTCCTCTTGTTCTATGTTGCCAAAAAGAATGGCAGTTTCCTCCGGGGAACCTTAGCACCCTTTCCTTTATCCCCAGAGGTTTTCAACTGAGGATCCTGCATTGGTACTGGAGACTCTACACAAGCCTACAGTAAGGACTCCTGAAGTGAATGGCATGTTGAGGAACAATAAACAAGCAAGGTCAGAAACTGAACCATATAACTAGTGCCCTCTTTAAGGCAAAGAAGACCGTAGGCTTTTTCTGTTGCGTTTGTATTGTAGTTGATTTTGTACTTATATTGTATACCTAGCCCAAGGTTAGTGCCAAAAATTGTGGTGAGTGTGTAATGCTTTTTGTGCGCTTTGATGGGATGATTTGTGTTCCTTCTAAACTGTGTACATTGTTGATTATAGTTATTTATACTGTTATTTATAGTGTGTGGATGCCATAACTAAGTTAGAGATATTTAACAGGTCAAATGTCTGTGGTAATTTTTTTACACTTAGATAGGTATGCAAGTACATATATAGAAGATTAAGTTGCACCTCTTTCCATGATTTTGATATTTTCATGGTTTTTCCTCAGAGCTTTTTAGATACTTCAAATATTCCTTAAAACATAAAATCTAAACTAAAAGCTCAGAATAGCATGGTTTAAAATAATATAAGCAAATGTAACTTTGCTATTTTACAATGCAATCTGTTTGGGTCCATGCAGAATGTTGGAAGGAGAATGAGTGAAAAAATACACTTCACATTAATTTCATACAATTATTTTAGGTTTTTTTCTGATGAGGAGTGTGAAATTGTACTGTAGCATTGTCATCTATGTATGAAAGGTAGACTACCATCCTATCATGTCCTGCAGTTTTGAGAATTACTCTGTCCTGGGTGGCATGTTGCATTTGCTTTAAAGTGGCAAGTGTTCCCAGGTGCCACTAATCACCGGTGATGGGTAGGAGTTGAAGCTGCATGCATGTCTTTGTTGGATCAACTTGGATCAGTTCCCAGTTGTCAGCGAGGATGACCTTGGACAAGGAATTTCTGCCCTCAGGGTATTCCAGATTGGTTGTTTTACTGACAAATTACATGCTATGGGAAGCTTGATGACACCTTCACTAGAGTGAAGAGGGAACACACCCAACATTTTGAAACGTTTAAGTCTTTAGTGTAATGGTAGGCCAACTGAAGAAAGCTATTTCAATAGTTTATGCGAAGATATAAAGACTGTCAACTGTTTGAGGACAGAGCATCTTTAGGGATTCCGTGCTGTCTATCTCGAGTCATCTGTGTGGCATCTCAGTGTAGACTCAGATCTATGGTCCCCAACAGTTCAGATGAAAGTTATGGAAGGATTTTTTTTTTTTAACCTCTGAGTGAATAGTCTTCCCAGTATAAGAGCCTTGCAGTAATTCAACATAGCCCCAACTGTAGCTTGGATCTATGTGGTGGCTTAGGTGGGATATGCAGTAATCTTATAGTTGACCCATTACAACCTCATATGGACATAGCATATGTTTTTATTCACAGTGATATTGACATATGTTAGGGCGAAAGGAAAAGTATTCAGCCCTTTCAGGACAGCTTCTTCACAAATTTTGGCCAGTATATTTCTTAAACAGATTTCTTCCTTTCAACAGCTCTAAAGTGTAAATGCTTTTGGATTTGTAGGGCTTTACAGACCCCTGGACAATACGTCCTATGCAATTAGTCCCCTGGCTTCTTTGTGGTACCAGGAGTATTCCACTGTGTGGAATCAAAATGATGCATTCTCTCAAAAGTTTCTTGGTGACAGTAGTAGCATCTGTGTTTCTACACGGGCAGACCTCTACCCATCCTGAGAAAATGTTTATGATTACAGAAGTATATTTGTAGTTACAGCATTTGGACATCTGCATAAAATCCACTTGCAAATTTACAGAGGAAATCCATGGGTCTGGGTGTGCTGCAACTTTGGTTTTGACCCTTTATCTGATGTTACAGACTGAACAAATTGGACAAGTGCTGCAGTATTGTTGTGCTCTTACAGAAAATTTTGGGCAAACCAGGCTTGTTACACTGTTACAATAACCCCACCAGGTGAGTCACACTAGCAAGGTAATGGGGGGAGAACCTTAGGTAGGACAAAGGGGCCATCTGGGGCGGACCATAGGGAATCAAGGAGTAACTGGGAGCACTGGTGCAGCCAGACAGTGTTTTCATCTCCCAGAGCTGGGTACTGTAAAACAGACCGTTCTGAAAGGGAAGCAGGGAGTGACCACTCTGTGGAAAGGCTGATAAGAGCATATTCAGGAGTGGGCCAGCCAGAAAGGCCCATTGTCCTTGCTGATTGATCAATTAAGGCATTTTCTTGTATCATCATAAGAAAAACATGAGTTTAGCATTTTACTATTGCTAGAAAAGCAGGTAATAGTAACACTTGCAGAAGACCTTCAACATAGCAGCAAGGCTCTTGCATAAGAGTGCAAAGGGATGTTAAGAATCTGAATTGTTTTCAAAGTTACCCACAGTTGTGCATAGCCCCAAAGGCATATCAGGAATCAGTGTAACATAGATGGCTAAGAAAAACCAATGACTCTTGCGCAAGTACAGAGGTGTGACTTAGGACAGCAAGTTCTGCAATTTGTACACAGTTGGCAATAATAAGCTTCCACACCTTCGATGTGGAAGCACACCCTGAAGCTGGATCACAGGGCTAGAGCACCTCTCCTATGGAGACTGGCTGAGAAAGTTGTGATTGTTCAGCCTGGAGAAGAGAAGGGTCCAGGGAGGCCCTATAGCACCTTCCAGTACCTAGAAACTGGGGCTGACGGGAGAGTTGGAGAGGGACTTTTTACAAGGACATGTATTGACAGACAAGAGGGAATGGCTTTAAGCTGGTAAAAAGGGTAGGCTTAGGTTGGATACTAGGAAAAAATTCTTCACTATGAGAGTGGTGAGGCACTGGAACAGGTTGCCCAGAGAAGTTGTGGATGCCCCGTCCCTGGTAGTGTCCAAGGCCATGCTGGATGGGGCTCTGGGCAACCTGGTTTAGTGGAAGGTGTCTCTGTCCAGGGAGGGGCGGGGGGGTGGTTAGAAGTAGATGATTTTTAAAGTCCCTTCCCACGCAAACCATTCTATGATTCTATGTATGCCCTGTAGAACCACAGGGACAGGACCCATCTATAAGAAGGATTATGTCTGGCTTTTGTAGGAGAACATCTCTGATGTCATGGAAGGGTGCTGAGGGTTGTTCTGTGACAGAAGGACAGTTGTGGCGATCTCCATAGACAGGGGCAGAACATAATGCTGCAGGGTGAAGGACAGAACAGCAAGAGACAGGAGGCTGCTGACAGGAGTCAGACAATTTTTACTGGAAAACATGTCCATGCAAGTTGGAAACATGCTGAGTTTTCCCTTTTAAAAAGAGGGCTGCAGCAGATTAGGGAACAGCAACAGTATAGGGCGTGACTCAGGACCAGCGTATCCAGGTGGGGGTTTTTTCCGATCAAAACCCATCCTTAATGACCTTATGTGATTTATTTTGTTTGCTTTTGTTTAGTTTTTTCCATTTGATGTCTTTTCATACCAGCTGAAAAAGACATGACCCTTGGTGCCAGGACAATTTTTCAGCTTTTCTTGCAGCACTTTACTGTTATTCTTAAATGTAATCTGAACTATGACTATGTAGGAAAATGAAAGAATTTTAAGTGTTTTGTCCAGTTCCAAACATCTTTTCTTTATGCTCTCTTCAGGAAAGCTCAGGAACCTTAATTTGGCAAGAAGATGGAAGTGGAAGGGGATGACAGTCACAGAGGCCCCAGTTTAAGGTACAGAAGGTTAATATTTGACTTTGGCTGTGCCGCTAAGTAAGTGGGCTTGGATCCAGTCCCTCAAGGCCAACCGGTGCTTAGGACTTAGCCCACTCTCTAGGGACTTCCTGGAAACGTCTCCTCAGGGCAGCCCAAATACATCTGGAAATCAAGTTTATAATTAAGCGGTGTCAATTACTGAGAGATCAGTGCTTCATCTGCACCCAGCTGCTATTTACTTTTTTATTTAGCAGTATAAATTTATCATCAGAGTCTTCTCTCTTAGTTAACGGAGTAAGAAAAATTTCTTTACTTGATGTTCAGCTCACTTAATGTCAATTGACTTCAGAGGGCAGACACATTGCAGGAAAATTAATAGGAGAAAGTGACTTCCATAGACTCAACTTTCATATGTACAAGTGTCCTAAGACAATGAATCCTTGAGCATCATGCCATGAGCCATTTCTGCAAAGGTTTCAGTAACTTACATCAGCCAGCAGCTACTAGTGGCCTAATTATTGTACAGAGAATTTTTCTTTATTAGTTATATTTTTGGATGTGAGCATTTTCTAGTGGATCAGTTTTCAGGAAAAAAAAAAAAATCAGAAGCTGTCCATGTGGTAGTACCAACTCTGGAAAAGTTCTTGAGTTTCTCATTTTCAAAGCCTTTGACAAAAGTTCTTTTGGGTTTGAATCTTTAGGCCAGAAAAAAAAAGGTTTTTTTAATGCAAGTACTTTGCTCACAAGGACTGGAACAGCTCCAGCATGCCTAAGGCTTACCTCTAAATCAGTGGCTGACATAAGAGAAATTAAACATTTAGGATGAATTCCAGATAGTTGAACAGATTTACAAGTGGAAGTCTCCAATAATTAACATAAAAGCAGGCTGGTCAAGTCTCAAGACAGAAGAGTGCAAAATATATTTTAAAAAATCATGATCCATTCTACTAAAATAATCATGGATATCAAAAATATGTACTTTCAATTATTTCTTTAGATTTTTTCTGGTAAGATTTTGTTTGAATCCAAGTCATTCTCATTTCTGCATCCATATTACCCAATGTCAATGTCATCAAGAAAATATAACAAATGTAGCAAGATTTGGCAGCCTCCTGTTGTTATAGTGATGTCCTAGACTTCCCAAAACTGAAGTATCTCATATTATTTGGAAAAGCAGAGCACCACATTTTGTTTATGTTTGTTATGACCGTGCTAGGGAATAAATGAAGATTCCTTTCACAGATTAAGAATGCTTTCCACCCCCGCCACTATTCAAAACCTTTTTTTTCATAAACTAGAACAATCATGCTACGTTAGAGTGTTGTGTACTGTGACAGGATTTTCTGGGGCTTCAATAGCCATTTATGACACTGGGTGGATCTCTGAAGTCAGGAGAACAAGAAAATAAACCTTTAATTGACACTGTTTTGGCATGAGAAGAGTGGATTGGGCTCCACCCTGTTTGTTAGCGTCTTGATGTCTCCATTTTTAATCTGCTTCATGACAGAATGATTTCCTGTGGCACCACTTGTTGACTGAACGAATGAGAATAAATTATTATGTCAAAGCAGCAGAATAGGAGGTGAAATATTCTTTCTGATGAGAAACTGCAGTTGCTGAAAACATTGTGAATCTGCAATTCTTTGTCATCTTACTTTTGAAATACTTTTTCTGCACAAGTCCTGCTGAATCTGGACTGAACAGGAAAAGGTAAGGGGTATTTCTGCTTAACTCTGAGTGGATTGTTACAGCCACCTCTTTTAGGTAAAACTTTTCTTCCTTACTCTATAGTTTTAGTTTTCCAGGGTGTCTTCACATTTCATACTTAATTATCCAATTGCTGAACTGAAAAAGTCTTCAGTTCCTTAGCAGTGTTTGAAGTTACATGTTGCAGGTATTTGCCCTGGGAGAACCAGGACTGAAATTCTGTATTGCCAAAATCAAAGTATTGTATTTGCATGAGTAAGTGTATTGATTTAATAAGCATTTAATGATACAAAAATTGTTCTTTATTGGAAAGGAAACCTCCCAAAACCCAGTTTATTGATCACAGAGAACTTGCTGCTTTTGTCTCTGCAAAATGTAGCTAAATCTGTAGTGCACTTAGCAAGTGTGTTATCCTCTAATATACATATTTCCAAGGAAATAGTATTTATCTGGAAAACTGAACATCTGCCCGGGTACCACACAGCATATAATTTTTCAGATACAACCTTACAAGTACAAATTTACAATCTACAGTAAATCTAAGAATTATGGCTTTTAATTTAGATTATAAATTTCATAATAATGTTGCAGTGTAGGTAAGAAAAATAATTCTTTTCAAAAACCCAAGGTACCATTTCTGTCTGTAGGGCTACTACTAATGTGTAGGGTCTTCTGTGGTTTGAGACCATATCAATAGAGGGCTTCTACATTGAATGAAGTGTGAAAGGTCCCACTGTCTTGTGGATTTAAATTTGCATACACCCCACAGCTGGGTAATTCCCTCATTAACCTTTTTACAGTTTCTTTGGTAGTTATGCAAGTAACCACTGAAGGATGATTTAACCTGTGCAGAGGTAAGACTTGGATTCAATGATCCTTGAGGGTCCCTTCTAACTCAGCATGTTCTGTGATTCTGTGATTCTATCATTTATTTTATTACAGGATCCAGAGGCTCTACTTGGGTCTCAGGGCAACTTCTACAAATGTTTAATGAAATGTTTAATTAAAGTTTCACTGTATATAAAAAAATCCTGGCAGATCATCTGCTTTTATGCTGTTCTTTTTTAAGTTTTCCAGGTGGTCTGGAACAAGGTGTTTACCAATATTACTTTCCTTCCTTACTTTGACCACCTGTGAAGGTTTTTTAACCTTTTATGTTTGAACTGCAGTTGAAATGTAAAGTACATGTTGCTAATTCAGAGAGACTCAATACCCTCGGTAGTTAAGCTCTGTCTTTGTAGTTCATGCTTCTGCCTTTCCTCTCTATATAGCATCCAGCCATAATGTAACACTAATAGTGCCTTCATTCAGTTTAAAATTCATAGCACTTTTGATACTCCCTTTCAGCTTATCCCACACTTTTAGTAACATAAAAAAGTAAAATGAAGTTGATGTAGGAGACATTTTACACGCTTCAGTAGATTTTATATAATGGATTATAAATTTAAACTAAAAACTTAACTGCAGAAAATAGCTGGGACAGCTATTTTTCTATACTTCCCTAGTCAGAACTGAATTAAGTACATATGCAGTAACCTCTCTTGTGCCTCTAATCCTAATCAACTGAAAGAAACAAATAAAAACTACATACAATAATGGATGAAGTGACCACTACTGTATTTCTCCTATCTAGAACTAGCAGGAACCCATCAGTATTCATCAGATATTTTCATTCATCTCTTTGATGGTGTTACCATCATCTACCTTGAGGTTTTGGGTCAATCTGCATGTAGTATAGCCACATCTTCCCTGACTTGCATGACATCAGAGCATTGTACAGCCAAAAAGGGTTCATGCCAAAATCCTTTGGTAAGTCTGTTTTGATACAAAAGCATCCCACCCTCTTCACGTGGTGTCACGTGAAAAGAGACAGAAAAGATGAATTTTCTGTCCAACCTGTATGAATTTATTCTTTTGTCTATCAGTGTCCCCCCAGGAGATCAAAGCCTTTTAATGTCCAAAACAGTCTGTTGGCATCTTCTTAGACGAGACTCTTCACTTACCAGATTCACTGAAATGGACAGGACATTTTATACCAGTTATATAGGGACAATACTTAATAGCAATAGGGAAACCCCTCACCCAGTTTCTCCTATGAGTTATTTCACTGTCAAAACTGTCAGCACCTCAAAACGGACTCGCTCTAACAGTTCACAAAATAACACGTTTATTAATACAAATTTGTGTCAATTTATGGCGTTCATTGCGTCTGGAATAGAGTAACTGCAAAAATTACACTTACACCATGTAGTAATAGTAATAAGACTGAGCATAAGCACAAGCTCTAAGGCAGAACAACTTACACGGAATACTAATACCACAAAACCTAAACAACAGCTCTAAAGCAAAGCCACTTACAAAGCACATGTTCTAAAGCAAAAGCTTCTTACAAACTTAAAGCAAAAACCTCAGCACCCACTCTAAAGCAAAAGCCGCAATGAAGTAATAAGTAAAGCAAAAAACTCAAGTACACTATAAAGTAAAAGCAACTTACAATGAAGTAATAACTAAAGTAAAAACTTAAGCACAGAACAACTTAGTAAGCAAAAACGTAAGCACGTACTATAAAGCAAAACAACTGACAAAGAATAAGTAAAACAACTTATAAAGAATAAGTGAAGATTTTAAAGTACTATGGAGCAAAAGTGAAATCGGTATATATGTATAAAGGGATCGTTCACCCCAAGGCACCCCGAGAAGGTGGAGGGAGAAAATGTAGCCTGTCAGTTACCTCCACAGAATTCATGAAATTTCTCCCCAATTTTTGCTTCAGTCTAATCTCTTTTTATACTGTTGTTTTTTTTTTTTAGGCAGTTTGAGTGGCTATAGTCAATAAACTAATTTTGGAGTGATAGACAGATGAAATAGGCCAAAGGCAGGATGTTTGCAAAAATGGCCCTGTTTTCTCTGTGTCACTCCTTTCTTGGTTTTAATCCTTTTTTCAGCTTCTGGGAATGTCTCCCCAGGTGTTGGGGTTTTCCAGCAAGCCAGCAGGAGGTTTTTTCCTCCTTTTGTGTGGCCTTATCTATCAGGTAGAGAACTGGAGTCAGCGTAGCTTAGAGCAACTGGACAAAATGTTGGAAAAAGGGAATGGGAGAAGATACAAAGTCATACCCTGACTGGACACTTGGCAGGTGAAACACTACAACCCATTGATTACACTGGCAGAGTTTATCCTTCAAACAGGCGTTGTGTTGTTCAGTGCTGGTTTATTTTAGATACAGATAAAGACATGATGAGCTACTGCTTGAAAAGTCTCAGTTAAAAATACTCACCTAGACACAGCATTTTGGTACTTGAACCACTGCCCAAGGAAAGCATAGTTTACCATCCTGTTAAGTAGACTATTTTTGAAATGAGTCACATGTTTCCATTGCTCTTCATCATCCAATGGGTTACAGGCTGGTCTACTTTTTGAACTTCTACAATGAAATATAAGTTCACAAATAGTTGGACTTGATAGCCTATTGATATGGTTTATCTATCAGGAAGAAATGTTTAAGAATATTACAATATTGTACTTCCCTTTTGGGAAGTGCTGCTGAGCTAATATCAAACCATATCAGTTTTGACTGACTTTTTGGAAAGCTCCTAAAGTCAGGACAGAACATGAACAAAACCCTTGTAATACAGACATCCCTTAGAAAAGCCATTAGTCCGGTGGTTGGAGTAGTCAGTTAAAAATAGTAAACCCAGTTTCAATCCTTGTTCTGCTTAGTTCAGACAAGTAAAGACTGGTAAACATTGGTCTTCTACATGTCCAGTGATTTCCTAGTCATTAATAAAACTGTCATGTCTGCAGCCAAAAATCTCTCTTTTTGAGCTATTACATTTGATCTTGTTGACTTAAAAAAAAAAAAAAAAAGCTTTGGAAAGCCTATAAGAATCCAGGCTTAGTCACTAATAAACTGGAGGCCATATTTCTTACAAATTATTTAAACACAATAAAAGTTAGTCATCTTAAATCTTCAGCAGGATTTACCAGAATTGTCTTTTAACACCATAAAGGCAAATGTGACATAGTTCTTTTGGTGAAGATCTGTCCTGGTTTAGGCTGGGATAGAGTTAATTCTCAGAAGCTGGTACAGTGCTGTGTTTTGGATTCAGTATGCCAATAATGTTGATAACACACTGGTGTTTTGGTTGTTGCTAAGTTATGTTTATCCAAGGACTTTCTTGTGTGTCATGCTCTGCCAGTGAGGAGGTACACAACAAAAAACACCTGGGAGGGACCATAGCTGGGTCAGGTGATCCAAACCGGCCAAAGGGGTACTCCACACCATAGGTCATCGTGCCCAGTGTATACACAGGGGGAGTTAACTGGACCGGGGGTCAGTGAGGGTTCAGGGATCGCATCTGGTATTGTCTAGTGGTGGCGAACAACTGTATTGTGCATAACTTGTTTTACTTTTTATTATCATCATTCTTACTATTATTTACTATTATTAATATATTTTGTTTTGTTTCAATTATTAAATTGTGCTTATCTCAACCTACAAGTTTTGCTTCTGATTCTTCTCCCCATTCCAGCAGAGTTGGAGGTGAGGTAAGCAAGCAGCTGCATGGTTCTTAATTGCCCAGCTGGGCTTGAACCAGGACAGGATCCTAAAACCTAACTATGATCTATGTGGAAAAAATATATATGTATGTAGTTCCATCACTTCTTCTCAGTGTACCTAAACAGGTCAAACTGCTGATTTGAATCATTATGTATTACAAGTTACACCCATGTGTATTGAGGCAGATGGGGAAGGACATGTGTTTTCGCAGGATAAAAATGTATGTAACTTAATTATTCTGAATCATTTAAAAGTTATCTAAATCTAAAAGCCAGCCAATCCTGTTCCCTTGCATAGCTATTATTCTATCAGCATAGACTATGCTCTACCTCATACAGTGATAAAGAGCAGCTTTCATGCCAGTCAATGGTACTCTGCCAAGCAGAGTGGGTGGGCTACCAGGCAGCTCTGCCTTGACTGACAGCCTGGCTGCAGGGCCTGCAGCTCTGTGGGGCAGCAGGCCTTGCCTTCAGCTCTGCCCTGTGCCCTCAGCACAGGCCTGATGTGCAGGCCTTACGGCTCTGCCACGTACCTCCCAGCCCTTCCCCACGTGCACACACACACACACACAGCGAGTTGGTTCCAGCCCATATCAATAATGCAGTGAGATTTGGATCCAGGATCTCACAAGAGGGCAACACCACCTCTTCATGTCCCTTGTCTGTCCTTAAGAGTGTGTATCCTTCCATTCCAACACTGCAGTCTTGTCTCCACCATGTCTCCATGATTACAGTAAGACTGTAGCCCTGCAGACAAGTGCACATCTCTAACTCCTCTTGTTTATTCCCCATGCTGTGAGTGTTTGCATGAAGCCACATCAGTTGGACCCCTCAATGAAGCCAACTCTCTGGCTGGAATGGCTGGAATTCCTTTGTGCTGCTCTTCAGGTGCTCTCGTGATGACCTCCAGTCTCTGGGCATCTCTTGCTGGCACTGGCATCAAACTGGTAGGATTGGGATGGACAGAGGTTCCCCTCTCCCAGGAACTTTAGTCTAAAGCCTCTTTACCATCATGGCAAGCCTATGATTGAAGACGGTGATTCCTTGTGCATAGTCCTTTCAGATCTTTACCTGCCTCACTTACTGTTACTCTTCTCCGTTACTAAATTACCCATTGCTGAACCTTTTTTTTTTTTTAATTACCTTATCTTTACAATCTAGATCAATCTCTATAACTTCCGTTTGTAAAGTGAAAATATACTAGAGATATGAGAAGCCTGAATACCCACTGCTTTCAGTATGTTGGTCCTTTCCTGAATTTCTTGCTGAAGTAGAAAAATACAGTGTAAACACATAGTAAAAAGATAGGTCATGTGTGGTAAATGACCAGAAAAAAGACAACCTTGCTTCATCAGAAAACTATCCTGGGTAGTTTCAGGGTATATAATGCCATCATAAAGTATTTCCGACTGAGAAAATGTGAAACCAGAAGGGATGGATTTATATCTCTGAAAGTATCCAAGAATCTCAAAGAGAAATGAGTATAGAATTGATTTCACCTAATCACACAAACTGAAATAAGTATAACACTATCCTGGGTTTGGACGGGATGGAACTAATTTTCTTCTTAGTAGTTGGTACAGTGTTGTGTTTTGGATTTGGTATGAGAATAATGTTGATAACACACCATACAAAATGCTTAACGTGAAATAAAATTGATACACCCACTGAAATACTGAATCAATTTTGAAAGGCAAAGTAATACTTTGGATACTCTGAAAATGTCAAAATATTTTAGGCTACTGTGAATAAATTTAATTGGTGTCATTGCTAAACTGATTTGACACAAAGCTAAAGCCTGTCCACACATGTTTAATAAATATAATATTCAAACCTTCTTTCTATGTTCTGTTCTTTTTTGGTGAGGCAGTTGTATATTTACTCTTCATTTGCTGCTTTACAGTCCACAAATCTTGCTATGAATAGTTCCCTGTAGTGCTAATTACGGACATTTTTGACTGCCTCAGAAATGTTATGAGTTCATCTGTATAGCAACTCCTCTGGTATGAAAATTACTGTTTGCAATTTCATTGGTATTTTCACAGGTGACTACTAATTATGGATGCTCTACTTAAGGCTAATATTTATCTGCAGTATTACTTTTTCTCTTCTGTTTTCTGTAACTATCTAATGCTACTATAAGCATAAAATTTTACAGTCTTACTATTTTGTATTTTCTATGAGTGTGAATATTATTCAAGACCCTTGGGAATAGCTATACTTAGTACAATGTTAACAATAATTACCAATTTTTAATTTCATGTATTTAACAGTATTTTGTTTTCAATCACTTCAAAAGGCAAGTTTAACAATGGAGAACAAAAGATGTCTAAATTAGTATTTCACTTTCAATCTATATTATTTATAATGCATTCTATCAAGCACAAATATGAATAATGTTTTAAGCAGTAAAGAGAAATGGAAAGTACCATCTCAGAGATAAAAAACCAAACCAAACAAAAAAACCCAAAACAACAACAAGAACCCAAAACAAACAAACAAAGCAAACAAACAAAAGGGAAAAAAACAAACCCAAACAAAACAAAAAACCAGAAAGTCTACTTCTAAGATCTTTGTATCTTCATGAAATTTTGGAAATGGTATGCTGTATTATGGCAAATCTACTACATTCTAATGTATTCCTGGGAAAAGAATGCGTATTGAAGAGTGATGAGCATGCTCTGTGCAGTAACATGTTATTATCTTCATTTTGTCATGCTACCTTTACTCATCTCACATTCCCGTCTCCTCCTAGACTGCGCTGGTCGTGCTTTGCATCCTATACATTTAAGTAAAAGGTAAGAAGAAACTCTTCTAAATATTGAGCGTCTTATAGCTATGACAATCTTTTTCTTATTTAATTTCTCAGATTTTTATTATTCCAAGTGTGTATTTGTAGGGGAAAGTGTGAGGAAAAGCTTTCAGGTCTATGTCTCAAGCAACTTTTACTTGCCTTTTTTTTAATTCTCAAGCTCAATATTATTAGGTATGAATGAGGAATGTGGAGTTTTTATAAGTAAAAATTGATTATGAAATGTATGTATTGCATGTATTAAATATACATAATACCCTTACTGATTTGGGATGGCTTTTTAAATACATTTATTCTGAATGCACATTATTGCAAGCATCTAGATTGCCATTTAAATTTAAAAAAATGCCCAACTTTTACCTATTAAAAGTGCTGTGATATTATTGTTATTATAATAATACAGGACCTAAAAAGGTGACAAAAAGGACAACATCTAGAAAAGATGACTTTAAACACAATGGGCCAATTACAGTAACTGCTGTAGACATTACTTTCAAAACTGTGGCTACTTCTTTGAGTTTCTAAATGCAGAAAGAACTCTAACTTGGAGTTCCTTCCTTTTTCGTTTTCTAATACACTTGTAACATTTAATGTGTGCCGAGCTACTGCAGGAAAATTTAGTGGCAATTAAAAACAATGGAAGAGGAATGTATGAAGTCACATTTAACAGAAGACTTAGAGCTGAAAAAGGAGTCAAAGCCAACATTATTCATGCCATGGTTGTTAAAGATTTCATGACCAAAACCACCTTTCTCACACCAGACATGTAGAGCAGTACTCCCTTTTCCTTTTCTCACTTAGGTAAACTCCAGCAGCAGCAGCAGCAGCAGCAGCAGCAGCAGCACCTTTGGCTTTAAAATAAGATGCAAGGTCTGTGGATAAGCCAGTACAATAGTCTGGCATATCCCTAAATCAGTGCCAGGTGCTACTTCACAATTTATTGCAGTTGAGGGTGTATTTGAGTTAATAAGTTTATGGGAGTTGGTTACACCTGAACAAGCAGCTGCTTGTTCAGCCACCAGTCTAAATAGAGTCGACCTTGGCCTGATTGAAAATTTCAGATTATTAGATTTTGGCAGGAGCATCTAAGCAATGTCATGTCAGTGTTATGCTACAAAAAGTGTCCTGCTCTTACAAAGTAGCCCGGCTATTTAGTCTCTGATTTGTAGATCTCAAATTCAGAGCTCACATGGAAGTTTAATAAAAATTTAGGAGGTAAGAAGGAAGACTAGATATACCAAAAGTCAGTCTCGCTATATTAGTATTAATGTTTTAGGGATCTCTAGTTTGGGTGTTACCTGTCTTTGTTATCAATAAATACAGCAGAAATAAGATAAAGCCTTGTCTAAAGCACTTCTTCCAAGTTTGGGTTCTAGTTGCCTGGAGAAAATACATTGTAAACACATAGGTGTTAACTTTTACCTTTGGAATAGGCCTACTGTCTTTGGCTAAAACCAGGTATCTGGAAATCTTTGCAGAATATGGTCCTTAGTTTAGGTAACATCTGAAGAAGCTCTGAGTGATGTATTTTTTTCACAACAACACAAAAATATATCAAAGTTTCTGTTGCAAAAGAACCCACAACGTGGACCGTGTTCACATCCTGTTAGAAAGCTCCTCCAGAGGCTGAATGAGAAATAATAGAACATGCCTGAAAGATAAATGGGTGCCAACAAGCCAGAAATAATCCTAAATTCAGTAGGGAAATTATCAACTCTTAAACTAAGAATATTCACTTGAATTTTCTAGTTTAAAAACTATTCCTGTTGTATACAAAAGATCTTTTACTTCCCTTTTTCCTATTACTCTGCCTCTCACTGAATACTTAAATAAATATTCTATTCTGCTGCTGCTACAAGTCCATGAACAAAAAGCACCTAAGGTTAGTGTTGTTCATGAGGTGACTCATCTCTACCGGTGTTTATAAACTTGAAGGTTTTGGTCTACCTTCCAGTGAACAAATGCTGAATACATAACTGCTACATCAACATTATCTTCGGTGATACCCAAAGTCTTATTTCATTTATTTCTTATTTATTTTTTGCTTGAGGCTGCTGCCTCAAAACAATGGGGTTTTGAAAAGTTGTGGAGTTTCACCTCATTCTGTGCTTTGTTGACAAAGCCTCTGATGTGTTCAAGTGCGAGCCCTTCCTGTAACTAGTGTCAGCTTATTTACAACTTGAATGTTTTGAGAGTAATTCTGGCATGCCCCGAGAAAAGCCATCAGGCAGGTTTGGCATGTTTTCATCCCTAGGCAACTTTAGGAAATGTTTCAAATCTCTTTCTTCTGGTGTTAATGAACTTTGCAGTGTTCCAATGAGTTTCAAACCTCATCCAGACACTCATTGGTACTGACTCAAAGCAATCGACTGAAAAATCGATTGTCCGCCAAAGACACAGGGTTGACCCCACAAATGTGCCTTCTGCCTTTCCACATTTTCGGTGGGTCTATACAGCAGTTTTATCATAAATGCCATACACTCTTACATTTCTATGGTTAGTAACTAAACGGTTAAGCGCACATTACAGTAGCATTCTATTTTACTTAGGTCTTAGGCATATTTTTTGGCTTTCTTGATAACACCTGTCTATGTGTCTAAAAGCAACAGTTCCTTACCTATTTCTCCAAGCCTGTTTCCATGTTTTTGAAGCAATAGTTAGTTAACTATCTGTCTCTCGCACCGGGGCAGTTCCCTATTTGCAGCCAGCAGTTTTGCCTATTCGGTTAAGTGTTCTAATTTGCTAAGTCACACTAAACAAGGCCTGCTTATGCTAATTACAATTACAATATAAAGGTGACAGTTCTTTGTTTCAATCCCTCTTTTCTCATCCTATTGCAAATTCTTTTGCAAGATCTTGTTTACAGTCCATAAGACATGTACTTATTGAGTGACAATTTGGATCCTCCACCACATCCAAAGATTCACGATGGTCAGGAGCAAGGTCACAAGGATCAGTATTAGCACTGGATACACTAAAAAGTTGAATAGTTGACCTGCCATTGGAGATTTTAACTTCTTCCATCCTAGGAAGACATCCCACCAATGATGTTCTCCTGGTTTTTGTATTTGGGTTGGGATCTCATTAATTTTGAAGATGTCATGTTCCACTGTCCAAAGGGCTCGTTGCAAGGTTTTACAGACCTTTTGTACTAATGCTTCAATATCCGGGTGATACAGCATCTGCTTCAAAATTCTAGTGTCCATTCCAATCTGTATCTTGGGAACCTCATTACACAACATATATTCATCAGTGATCAACTGAGTGGTGGTGATTGGAACAGTATGATTAAAATCACATTCTATTACAGTAGTAAAATTACATACACAAAAATCAGTTCCATTAGTTATTTCTTCACATGTGCCAATGCTGATGTTATGACAGTGAGCTGCGATCAGCCCTGGTAAGTTTTTTCAGACTGAGCGGTAGTATCGGTTTTCGCTATTATTTGTTTTGTTTCTTATGGCAGTCTCCCCCGACATTCCTTCCCTAATGATATCTAATACTACAGTTTGTAGCCATAACTGTGACTGTATACACTGAAGGGCAAGGGATAAATTACCTGGTAATTCTCCTTCAAACAATACAACTGACTGAAAGTCTTTTTGGGTATGTCTGGACAGGGTGGTTGGTAAATCTGCCATCAGTTTTTGTGTGTCTGCTAGCGTCAGTAGAGATGATCTTAATGGTACTTGGAACTGGCCTAAGTCTGTGGTGACGGTACTTAATTTATTAATCAGTACCTCCTGATCTATAGAGTTAAGTATTCCTAATCCTGACCCGAACCATCCTGCTAAATCTTGCTTGACCTCGGTATTTAGTGCCTGTGATTTTAGCCATGCTTCCCATCCTTGTAAGCTTTGTGCTATAAATTGAGAACAGTTCTGTTGTACTTCTGAAATATCTGCTTGAATCATAACCTCTAATTTCTTTAGTGAGTACACTGGGTCTAGTAATAGTTTCTGTTCATTAGTTTGTTTTACCACAGAAGGTCCCGCAATCAAAAAATTTTGATAGCTTACTGCACACACAAAGGGTACGAAAGAGGGTGGTGAAGGAGGAAGGATAAATAGTAACACTAAATCCAGAAAAATTTGATTTTTCAGACATCTTCCATACACTCTTTATGTAATAGAATTGTTCTAATTCCTTCACTTGAGCTACAAGTCTACATAGCACCCTGTTTGAACAAGGAATGCTTTGTGTGATCTTATTCTTCTTCCACAGTGTTCCCGGTACCTTTACTTCATAAAGGTCTAGTTTTCCTGAGGTTTTATGTCTTATGGTTATAGTAAAATTCTTTAGCATAGAGGGTATAAGTACGGCAAATAGGCAAACCTAGGTTTGTTTTGTTGCCTGTATGTCGAATATTCATCTGTCCTGCCACTATCTGCACCATAAAGTTTCCAAATTTATCTCCTGATTCCGCTTTCCTGGTTCTTTCTCTTTCTGATTCTGGTGAAGAGGGCAGACTTAAAGGGGCTGCTCTCTGTTCTGCTGGAGACTTCGGGCAAGCCCCTTTATGTTGTCTTTCTCTCTCCCTTGCCCATGATCCTGCAAGGGTGACATAATCTTCTATTCTTTCTTCCAGTTCCCTGTATTTCAAGCATCTTTTGCCCAATATAGCACACAGAACAGCACTACCTCAGTTTCCCTTTTCCATCCCTTTGATTGTCCTGTTGTAATGTTGACATAAAGGGGTCCCTTTGGGCTAAATTAATTCTATTTCAGGGTGATCTCTTAAGTAAAAGAACATATCTGCGTAGACCATCTCATCCCACTTGCCTTCCCTTCTAAGGAAAAGCTAAAGTTGTAAGAGTATATTATAGTTCAAAGTCCCTGTCGGCGGCCACTTTTCTCCCTTATCCAGTTTATAAAGAGGCTACCACTGTCTACAATACTTTATCAGAGTTTTCTCATTGGTGGATCTTCATGGGGGTCCTCCGATAACTTTCCAGTGTGCTAAAATGCAGCGCAGGGGCTGCGTTTTATCTGCTCCTTTCCCACTTTGTCCCCCATTATGTTTTGTTCACTTTGCTCATCTCTAGCCACCTCTGTCGCCGGAAGAGTGGAAACATAGATCGAAGCTCCGCAATCACTTTGCACTTACCGTGCATTTCACTCGTGTCTGTTACACTCTGTTCTTTCACACTTTGTTTGTCACTGACCATGTCCCTCGCGGGATAGTGGAACTGCAGTTCAGAACTCCACACTCACCTTGTCCTTTCAACAGGTCTCATTCACTCACACATGCTCTTCTCACCTAGGAGAACAGTTATTACACTTTGAACACAAACAGGGGCTGGCAATTGCTTTTGCTGTTAGCTGCCATATTGACGGATTGTAAGCTTGAAGCATTAACAAGAAGTGGCCAACAAATTTTGGGATCTAATTCACAAAGGGGCTGTGAGGCAGAGTTCTCCTGCCAAGCTTTCCAAGCTGCTTTCACAAACACCTTTACTATAATCTCCCAAAGGCATACTCAATGCTTAGTTAACACCCACTTAACACTTACAGTAATTGGAATTCTAAATCCAAGTCCAAAATCCAGTCACATAGGTAAATCCAAAAACATTTCTTCCTTTCTTTCCAGACCCTTTTACCCTAAGGAGTCTGATAGAGCTTTGGCAGGACTTTAACCCACATTCGAAAGCTCTTGCGACCCCCCGGTGAGATCTGAATGCACGCTCAGAAAGTATAGCTCCCGTTCAACTGTTTGATTGTTTCACGGTCACTTCTGTGGGACTCGAACCCGCCCACCTCCTTCTTGTTTCTTTTATGGGACTCAAATCCACAATCCTGAGAGGACACTTACGCCTCTACAACTTCCTCAGGCTATCCTGCATATGACTTATGGATTTTAGCCAGTATACCTTTTAATAAAATGCCTTTAAAATGCCTGTTAAAATACCCTTTTAAAATACCCCCGGGGTTTCAAATTTTATGTCAGGTACTTTAAATGAGGCTTACCAGTCTATGTCAGGATCCTGTCTGTCTCCACAACGATCCAAGGGTCTATGGAACCTCCTGCGGAGCAAAAGGGCTCCGGGGCGCCCTTGGAGGGTCCCTGGCCCCAAGGGTCTCGCAATCAAACAGAGTCTCCGGATGGCTCGCCAGTTGATTCAAAGCAATCGACCGCAATCGACCGACAAAGAGATTGTCCGCCAAAGTACCTTTATTCACCTTGGTGGACAAGACACAGGGTTAACCCCACAAATGTGCCTTCTGCCTTTCCACATTTTTGGTGGGTCTATACAGCAGTTTTATCATAAATGCCATACACTCTTACATTTCTATGGTTAGTAGCCGATAGACTAAAGGGTTAAGCACACATTACAGTAGCATTCTATTTTACTTAGACATATTTTCTGGCATTCTTGATAACACCTGTCTACATGCCTAAAAGCAACAGTTCCTTACCTATTTCTCCAAGCCTGTTTCCATGTTTTTGAAGCAATAGTTAGTTAGCTATCTGTCTCTCACACCGGGTCAGTTCCCTATTTGCAGCCAGCAGTTTTGCCTGTTCGGTTAAGTGTTCTAATTTGCTAAGTCACACTAAACAGGGCCTGCTTATGCTAATTACAATTACAGTATAAAGCTGATATTTTTTTGTTTCAGTATCAACAATTCTCAACAGATTTCATGGTTTTCACAAGAGTGTCATTGCTGGGTTTATTTCGCAAACTGGATCTATATGGGCAGCGTCTGGCGAAGAGGGGAGAATCTCCACAGAGGGGCACAGAGCGCA
>VXAY01003550.1:651556-678287 GCA_013399855.1 Oxyruncus cristatus | reverse complement strand
GGGCGGAGCATGCGCGGCGCGGGCGCGGGGCGGGATGGTGGCGGCGCCGGCTGTCGGGGGAGCAGGTCAGTGACGGAGCCGGGCGGTGCGAGCGCCTCCGGTCACCCATCGCCCAGCCCGGCCCTGAGCTGGGCAGGGGGGCCCGCAGGAACCTCCCCATGAGCGCCTCGGTGCCTCCCGGCAGCGCCGCGGGGGCGGTGCGGGCCCGGCCCGGCCGCGGCTCCCGCCGGTCGGGAGGAAGAGGAGATGGTGGTGGCGATGGTGGCGGTAGCGGTGTCGCTGATGCGCTGCGCCTTTTGTTTTCCCGTCAGGTGTTCTCCCCCTGGCTTCCCATGCCCTTTTACCAGGAGGATTTCTTCAGAGAGTACCTCAAGATGATGGCGAATATGGTCATCCTGAACCTGCTCATTTGTATTTCGCTGGCGTTCTGGATCGTGTCCATGACTGCAAGTACGTACTACGGTGAGTCCAAAGGCCGGGGAGAGGCCGGCATGGCATGGCCAAGGGCGAACCCTCCCATCCAACCCCTTCAGGCTTGACACGCACAGTGGGAGGAGGGGTGTGCACAGCCCCTTTCTTCGTCAGTAGAACTGAAAACCTCACCGCTGACAGAACCCGATAGTGGTTTAGAAGGTGCTGACAGCCACCTACTTGCAGCTCTGCCCACGGATCCTGTAGAGTTTAAAATGTTGGTATCCTTTGTGATTTCTTTCCCTAAAAGAAAGCAAATAAAAACTAAAAAGTGAAAAGAAAGAGCGAGCTGACAGAGGTCTTTCTGGGTGAGGGAAAGTACGTGTCAGCACGGGAGGAGTGTACCAACCTTCAGAACTGCTCTGGGAATGCACATGCAGCAACGTGCAGAACAGGGCGTGCAAGAAGAATTCCTTGGTCAAGGAAAACAGAAACAGGGGAAATGGTATACGAAGTTGGGGATTTATGTGTGGAGTGGCTGGCATGGTTGTGTACTGTCAGCTCAATGTTCTGTTGAGGCAGCTCAGGCTTAGTTGTGTGTAGTTGCAGGGATGCAGGTGCTCTTTGTGGTCTGTCATTTTGCCTCTAGGACCGTTCTTACAGCAGTGTGTGAAAGCAGCAGTACAACCTTCAGTATCAGTTCAAGTCTAGAGGAGTTTAACTGCTTTTTGGGGCCGGTCCTTAAGACCTCAGCCAGTTTAATGCAGGAAGAGCTCCAGTGTCATTGCAGTGTTGCTGAGAGTGCTTAGGAATGCAGAATGAACACCCTTGACTGCCCAGTGTCGCCCTGGATCCAGAAGAAGCAAGAATAATTATACCACTGGTATAAGTTGATTTTGTAATGGCAGTTGGATATGTCTGCTCAGTGTTTTTCAGTGCTTCAGGTTTTAGGATGGAATATTAGTTCTGGTACAGCATTAAATCTGTGTTGTCTGGACACTTCTTTGGCCTGTAGTAAGATGCCAGACATGCAGAAGGTAGGCAGAAGCGGGCTTCACGTCCTGGCTTTGTGTTGTTTAGAACTAACCAAGTTGGATTTAAACATGCAACTTCATTTGTGTGTATCTGCACCCTAAAGGTGTAGCTCTCTGAGTTTTTCTGATAATTAGGATATTCCAGTCTCTGCTCTCTAAGGTGATTGGCAGTGGAGAGTTGAGACGCCTGGTATCAGGTATATCAGGATAGGGATTGATAGAAAGGAGGGGACTGCGGACTAATCCTCCTTTTTGTAGCACGTGATTATGGAACAAGAAGGACATACAACTTCTATTGTTCACTTGCCTGAGGCTGTGTAAAGACCTCGGCTTGAGGAGGTGAATGAAATGTGTAATAATTAGTAGTCTTAATAGATTAAGCCCATACAAGTGATGAAATTGATGAAATTCACAGTCTGTAACATAAATACAAAAATGTTACAGACGTACTTTTATTAATTTACAATTTATAGTAATGCTTAAGCACTAAGCATTAACCAAAATATTGGTAAAGTGGGAGTGCCAGCGAACCCCTAAACCAATGAATGTGTTCTATCTCAGTCCTAACTGCTTATATTTAGGAGTAATTTAATACCAGTACTTTTCTCCCCTTCAAGGAAATACAAAAAGTTTAGTTTAAAAATGTCCTTGAAAAGATGAAAATTCTATTTGTTAGCCAAGGAGGAAGAAACGCTTTGTGTTCCAGTACTGCTCACACTGAAGTTTACACTAAGAGCTGCCTTGGTCTGTGATAAGCAATACCAGACTACAGCACTGGAGGTCTCTTCATACACAGCCAGTGCTTGTCTTCTATCTAAATTCTTGAGTCAGCCCTTGTCTGCAAGACTCCTGTGCTCACCTGCTGTGGCACTGGGGCTTTTCAGTACACAGAGGAGAAGTTTTTGTCTTGTGAGTCTTTGCACTTGCAATGTGTGTCTTACTGGGATTTCACAGACATTTGTCCTGCTTTGCACCAAGGAGTCTGTTTATGTGCGAAGGTCGGGGTACTGCTGACACAAAAGTTCTTGTTGAAAACCATCATGTTTAGCTCTCCAGCAAGACAAGCTGCTGTGCCTATGTGAAGTCTCTGTTTTATGAGATTGAGACTTCAAAGGAAGATCTGTGATGTATTGTGTTTGTATAGCATATGCAGTAAACAACTTCTCAAGATTTTCAGCTCAAAATGACATCCACTATTGGCTTTACTTTTCAAAAGTTTTTGGGTTTTTCAGACAAAAATTGTAACTTGAAATCTTGCTATAATCATCAGCTTAAAGGATATTTTTAAGAGCCTTACGTCAAACTCAGAAGAACTGATGGTGCTGATGTTTCATAAAGTGGTCACACTCATTTTCACCTAGTGGATTGTCTTTCTTCACTTTTTATTTGGTATTGAAATTCTATCACAGTAAATAGTGTAGTTCAGGATATAATCTACAGCTTCCTTGTCTCTGAAGATGACAAGGCTGGATGACTTTTAAACTTCAGTATTAAGGAGTACTTTATTTTCAGACTTTTAAATTTCAGTGTTTTACAAGATGTACTTTTGGCATCTTTTGCAATGAACTTTGTGTCCTCCAATTTAAAGTCAAAATGAGGTGCTAAAATACGAAGGCTCTAAGGATCTTACTGCCAAGGCAGTAATTTATTGAGTCTGCAGAACAGGAAAATAATATCCTGCTCAGCTCTTGTAATTCCACACCATTCCATAAAGCACTAGTATCCACAGCAACTGTCTTCTAAGGAGACAGTTTATTATCAATGTCCTAAACATATTTATTTCCTTCTAAAATTCCAGAACACTCACTAAAATAAAGGACGTTAATAAAGGATTTATTATTATCCAATTAAAAGGTATGTTATTTTAAACAAAAAAGACTCAATAAATTACTGCCTTTCTTCTAGAAGGTAAAAAGTTTTTTTAATCTCTATTAAGATCAGACTTCAGGTATATACTAGGAGATAGTAATTTTTCGGATATGAAGGCATTGAAAAGGCTTATAAGGATCATCTGTAATCCTGTTATTTGATTTGTCAGGTACTTTACGACCCATTTCTCCATGGCGCTGGCTTTTTTCAGTCTTGGTTCCGTTAATTATTGCTGCACAGGGTTTTAAGAAGAAGAGTCTTGATCACAGTGGTGCATTGGGAGGTATGTTTTTTTCTGAGACTGTTAAGCTAAACAGTAAACTAAGTTAACTTCTTTTTGTTGTTTGTAATTTTTAAGACTTTGCTACTTAGTTCTGTTGTGATAAAAGTATAAATGTAAGCGTACACACCTTAAATTTTCTCTCAAACAGGGAAGTTAATTTTGTGTTGCTGTTTGAAAATAATTTGAGTAATATTGTCATTAGATTTATATAAACCTAGAAAATTCTTTTAAACTTCAGTGCAGTATGCAGTTAAATCACATATTTTGGTTTAACACATAGAAGGATTCACAGAGAATTAAAGAAATGGCAGAGACAGTAGTAAAGAAATACCCTAAAACTGATCCATGTCAGCACCCTGCCTGCCTCGGGGGAAACCGGTTAAGAGAACATGGTTCTCCTTACTGTAATAGAAGTGGTTCTAGGCATTTTTTGGCCTGCCAAAAATAAGAAAATTAAATATGTTCTTTAGTTCAAACAAATGACCATTTCAATAAAGTTTTTCTTGACTGCATGATACAAAGTCCAGCACAGTATACAATAGTGTTTATTGAAATTTGATGCAAGATTTCTGTGTGAGGTGATTCACCCTGGTCTTGTGACATTGTCTGAATTGATGCCCAGTGGAATGAAGCAGGACCTCAAATCTTCTCCTCCGATGTTGCCCATTTTGCAAGTCTTGTTCTGTCTGCAAGTTAAGGGGGGTGCTTTCTAGATTAAAAAAACTCTCTTTCTCTTCTATGTTTTTACCTCTTAATGTAACAGCTCTGCTAGGCAGTTTATATTGGCATCTGCCCTAAGTGCAGCCAGTTTTCTTTCAGTCATTTAGTATTGTAATCTCATGATAGGGAGTGAAATGAGACCTCCTTTGTAAAGGGGGACATAAAAATGAATCTAATCCAGGAGCTCAAATACTTAAAAAAAATACAGGAATTAAAAGATGGCATAAAAATCAGAAACTGAAAAAGAAAGAAGGGAGAAGTAGCATCAGATAAGATATGGAGGAGGGTTATAGTGAATGTCATTGTAGTGATCTTAGAGACCTTGGACATGGGATTTGATACCTAAACTGATGATAAACTTGCTGATGAAGTCAGAGCCACAGCTGTATATCTGCTCCGTTTACAAGTAAGAATGTTCTTCAGGCAGAGTACTTGAATTTCAGTTATATATCCTCTGGATTTTACTTTGTGTTTTTCTGTTGCTCTGTCTTTTATTTTTGCACAGGATTACTGATTTGTGGCAAAAGAAGTTCTTAAAAATCACACAAGCAGTAGCAATTAAATTAATAATTTAGCAGTAGAATCTGTTACCGCATGATTGTTTTGGGTATCATTAAGATACCCTTCATATTCAAAAAAATCAAAATACTTAACTGCTTTGCAAAGCAAGCATTGTTACATGGAGGAACTTGATATACTTTTTTTTTTTTCGTAGGATTGGTGGTTGGATTTATCCTTACAGTTGCAAATTACAGTTTCTTCTCTTCTTTGTTTGTATTTTTTGTTACTTCTTCAAAACTTACTAAATGGAAAAAAGATATAAAGAAGAAAATAGATTCAGAATACAAAGAAGGTAAGCCAAAATACTTTCATGCTTTCACATCCCTTGTGGAGAATAAATACTGCGTATTCCCGTTCCTTTCAAAGGGTCAGATGAGATGTAACATCCAGAGAAGGGAACACTGTTGTTGTGACTCCCCTTACCCTTATCCCTGTAACATTAGCAAGTGACTTCGCATTTGCTTCTGTTCTGTTTAATAAATTGCTGTATTTATTTATTTATTTATTTATTATAAGTTTCTGTTTGGAACACGTGTCTTTTTAAATTTAACTTTATATATGCGTGTTTGCTTTTGTCTGGTGCTGTTGCTTGTCAACTACTGTTGCCTGAAATTACTGAAATTTATTTTTTATTACTTCAGGTGGACAGAGGAATTGGGTTCAAGTCTTCTGTAATGGTGGTGTTCCTACTGAGCTGGCTCTCTTATATATGATAGAAAACGGACCAGGTGAAATTCCTATTGACTTTTCAAAGGAATATACAGCATCATGGATGTGCTTATCCCTTTTGGGTGCTTTGGCATGCTCTGCTGGTGATACATGGGCTTCAGAGATTGGTAGTGTTATGAGTAAAAGTAAACCAAGATTGATAACAACCTGGGAACAGGTTCCAGTAGGTAAGGTGTTACCTATTCTACATGTTCTGAATATTTTGTTTATCTGTTTTGAATTATGCATCCAACTTGAACAGTTCCAAGAAAGAGTGAGAATAACAAACATCAGAAATCTGCAGTTGGTTGGGATGCACCAACACAGGATCCACGGAGCTAAAATCATTCTGAATACTGTCATTTCTCATCTCTATTAAAAGTGTTTATGTTGCTAATAATATAAAGCATACAAGTTATCAAATCTTTTTTTCCAGCGTTCATATGTTAATGAGTAGAATTTAATATATATATTCAACACAGACAATGCAGAAAATTCACTTCTTAACCAAATCACTCATTTCCTTTAATATCTTACAAAGGTTGTGCAAGTGAACTTTGTGTCTGTCAGACCTTGTCTCCACAGTGAATGTCATTGCTGCCGTAAAGCAGTGTGTCTTACCATGAGTCTTGCTGGCATATTGATCACTTGCAGATCTTGTTGGATAGGATTTAAATGCTTGGAAGTATTTTTTACCTTTATATGCATTCTTCAGATTTTTATTCAGTGAGCTGTTAAATATCTTCCTGTCTTTGGATTTTCTTCTTTTCTTTAAATGTGTTGGTGAAATATGTCTGGCTATACTTCTTCTTAGAGAGGCATTGCTTTAGTAACATGCACATCTCAAGGTCTGTTTTTTGGAGCAAATCTTTTTATTTTTCTGCCTCCACCATGACCTACAACAGACAAGTACCAGGTGACATTGAGAGGTGTGCTGTCTGGTTTTATTTAATTTAATGCCAGTGAATATTTCTAGGTAACTAGCCCTAGAGGCAGGAAAAGAATAGTAATAGACCATAATGGTTCCGGTTAGTCTTCTCAACGGCACACTGAGAATTGTAAATAAAAGCTGCAGTAGCGGAGTCTTGTGGATAAAAGGGGAGAAGATCAGTACAAACAGTTTTGATGTCATGTAAAACATTTGAACAAATACAAGTCTTTAAAAAAAGTTTTTAAATCAGCTTTGTTTTGTTTGATTTAGGTACTAATGGAGCAATTACATTAGTAGGCCTGCTCTCAAGTTTGCTTGGGGGCATGTCAGTAGGTATAGCCTACTTCATGACACAACTCATTTTTGTGACTGATCTGGAAATATCTGCTCCACAATGGCCCATTATTGTGTTTGGTGCAGCAGCTGGCCTACTGGGATCAATTGTTGATTCATACTTGGGAGCTACAATGCAATACAGTGGTAAGATTCTTCTTGTTTTCCTTCCCCCACCCCCCCTTTCCTAGTGTAACCTAAAATTGGACTTGATTTCTTTTTCAAGAAGGGTTGAGGGCATGATTTTTAAATGGAAAAAATACAGAGGTAGCAACACAAAGGACAAAGGCAGCAAAAGTAATGGACAGGATAATGACAACCAGCAAGGGCAGTGGCTCAGTCAAAGTGTGAATGTGCAGGTGAACTGCCTGAGATACACAAGGCCCTTAGATCTCCCACTGCAATGAGAACTACTAACTGTTGTTGATGCTCTGTATTTGGCTTTCCAGCATTTTTTATGCTCTATTCCTTGTAATTCCAGAAAAGTCCAAAGTGGGATGTTTAATCATTTGCTGAATTTTTAGATAAAACACTTTAGCAGTCAGACAATGTTTCAAACTCCTAATGAGGCAGATGCATTAAGAGGGTGGGGTAAACCTAGCTAATGCATGCTGGCATTTATCAGTGTCTGTTTCTTCATTTCATGTATTTTTTTCATGCTCAGCAACTTCCTTTGGTAGCTGCAGCAGGGACTGTATGCAAGTTCCACAGTTTCTTTTCCATGTTCATAAGCACTGCTGGAATATGTATGTTATATTATACACATACATGCTGTGGTACATATATGCTGTGACATAGGTGAAACTGTGCTGCTCATGTCAGGCATGCTGTACCTCCTTACTTTAGCCCACTTTTCCAGTCTGTATTCAATGTGGACTCATAAGGAATACTCTAGTCCCTGCAGCAGCTTGAAAAACAATGAATATGACAGTGGCAATAAAGAATTGTGTCTTTTTTGATAACAGTTAACTTGTACTGCTATTTACTTCTCTCAGTGTTTTTCCTTTCGGTAGTATTCCTAGATTTGGTGTATCTAATAGCCTGTGGTACCCACTGTTTCTAAAAGAAGGTCCATCCCTGCCCACATCTTTGTTAATTAGAGCTTTGTTTGAATAGCTGTACTGAATTAGATTCAGATTTGCCCATATTGTCAGTCTCAAGCTATACCTATTCTGTAAGTAACAAAGCTAATTGAAGGACTTGCTGTTACTTTACCTACTTGTTTATGCTCTGAACCTACACTTTATGTACATTTGAGGGATATATTTAGAAATTCCTTGCTTTTCCCAAGGAAACTTAGTACTTTCTAAAATATAGCAAGTGTTAAGGGTTAAACTATTAGTCTTTGAAATTTGATTTTTCTGTAGCTTTTTCACATTATCTAAAGCTAGATTTAAGTGTATGATTGAAAGGTAACAGTAACACCAGCTATGTACCTGCCAAGGAGGTTTGTGGTGTGGGGTTTTTTAAATTTGATCTGAGGTGCTGAATTTTATTTTTTTGAACAAAGCAGAAGCTTTATTTTGAAATTCCCAGGTTGTGGGTGTTGGCAGATATTCAAATTTAAGAAGAAAAAAAAGTTTATATAAAATGTACTGGTTTGATTCCTTCATATGACCTTAAATGTGTGCATGTGCATTTACCCAGTTATACTTCATTACAGTGTGAGTTGGCATTAAAATCAAGCATTCTAGAATGGTATCCTTGTATAAGCATATAGAATAGTACAGCTGGACAAAATATAGGGTAGTGGTGTGTGTGAGCTTGCTTTCTGTCAGATCAAGTAATAATGTTTCCATAATTTTCCTTTGAAAACAAATACATCTTGACAGGAAATACATGTTGCTAATCAGTTGTTTAAAACAGCATCCTTTGCTTTAGAATGACTCTTGTAACAGCTTTTTCTTCTTCTGATTTAGCTTGTTTCATTCCTTTCTTTGCTGGGAAATTACATAAAGAGAGAAGTAGATTTGACAGAAGTGTAACTTCTCGAAAGAAGTAACTTCTAATGTAAAGTATTGCATTTATACCCCATTCTTTGAAGGTACCAAATTAAACTGACTGTAATTTAGTTTGGTCTGATGAGGTCTTCTTACAGAGGTTTAACACCATAATGGTAAAATAAATTTAAGAAGCTGCATACACTTGGTTACTAAGTTTCTTTTTAACTTGGTTGGCATTGTAAAATGAAGTCTTTATCTTTTCCCAGGTTTTGACCAGAACATTGGAATGGTTGTTAACCACCAAACAAAACACTCCAAGCACATATCTGGAAAACCTATATTAGACAACAACGCAGTAAATCTTTTTTCTTCTATAATCATTGCTTTGGTGCTTCCAGGCATGGCATGGTTTTTCTGGCCAAGGAGTTGAAATGGTCTAAGGTTTTCTGCATGTGATTGATGTATGTTCAGTCTTACGCAGAGACTCGAAGGGATTCTACTTGAACTCTGTTGAAGAGAAAGATCTGGAACTTTCAGAGAGCCAGCTTACTGCGGCTGTAAGCCTCATGTGGCAATCAGCATCTCTCAGGACTTGGAAGGCACTTTGTCAATATGCTCTTGCTGCTCTTCAGATGGATGTAGATCATTGCCAAGACAGGTGAAGCATTTGCTTCATTTATCCTCATGAAGCTGAAGTATTGGTGTCTGTGTTCTCTCCAGTCTTCAGCATCTGGAAAGGCAAGAAGCTGAAAATAGAAGTCTAATCCATATCACAGTGTGATGGAGCATTGTGGCTGTTGTCCAAAACAGACACAAAATACACTGCAGCTTTATATAGGCAATGGTAACATGATTGCAGTGGGTGAATTCTACTATTTTCCATAATTTACAGCACATAAGATCTTCTGGAAGTATTTGAACAGGGAAGAGAGAATTAAGCCTTGTTGTCTATTTGGTATCCTGATAGTATCTCTACTTCCCTGAGAATAGGATTTATAAGAGTGATGCTGCTCCATAATGTCAAGCAACAATCTAAATTTGAATTAGAAACTGACAATTGTTCCAGTAAGAATAACAAATTTTTCTGTGGTTTTTTTGACATCTTTATTTCAAAACTAATGATATTTATGAAGATTGTCAATACTGTGGTAGTTATTAAATAATTTAAAATTAAAGATAACAGTTGTGAATTCACATTCATCTTCTTAGAAATAGAACATTTTTTCTGTAAGCATAAAATTGTTCCATAACATTTAGCATTCTGACCAAACTATACTCCCTGGTTATTTCTCAGCAGTGGAAATGTTTCCCATTTTGTTTGGGGCTTCTATCCAGGGATGATGGCCTCAGCCAAAGAAGCTACAGAGGTTATCCTTGTAGTAAATGGTGGAAGTCACACTTTTAAACCATTTCAAAATGGAAATTTAATTTTTGATGCTCAGGCTCCTATGTTAGGTGATTGTGTCTTCCATCATTCTTCTATAAAAGAGGTAGAAGTAATTCAGCCAGTAGAGATTGTATTTAAACTTTAGAGATATCTTCATAACAACCTCTGACTGTCGACGTTCAGAAACTAGGGCCCACACTGGTAACTTATAAAAAGCTTTTTATTTTTAGAGATAGGTGACTATTTTGTATTGAACATCTGGGTTTTTTTACAAATGTCTTGTGTATATTGCCTGTCTTAGTTCACTTGAATTATTATGTCACCTTTTGTGGGAGTATTAAAAAAATTTTAACACCTTCCATGTTGAGTTTAGTCTTTTGAAATCAAGTCTATATAAATCTGGAATTAGTTCACTGTATTACCCAATTATAAAGATGAGATTTCAAAGCAGTAAAGGCTTTATGAAAAGAACAAATTCTGTAGCTGCTCTATGTCTGTTCCTGTGAAAAGGCACAAAATTATAAAAGGAATATATGCACTTAAACAATAAACCCATGGGAACTTTATGCACTGTTTGGATTTATGCTAAATAAAAGCTATATTAGTTGTCTTTAAGATTTTAATTATATTGTTGTGGTTTCTAGAATTGAGAGAGATACAATTTTAGTGAGATTTTTTTTTTTTTCAATTAAATGCCTTAATTTTAGATTCTTGTGTTTCCTGAAGTGACGTATATTTTCAGACCCTGAAGTGGACATGGTCAGCTCTTCACTATTTGAGTCTCATTTGAAAACCAGCTTGCCATAGTGAGAAGACATCTGTGGTTTTAAAGTCATCGCAGCATGAAATCCTTTGATCTACGATCATGTGAAAGAATGTGATCTGAATGAGCTCCTGTAGTTAGGATCTTCAAAGGCCATTATTTTGGATTTTTTTATTTGTTGTGTCTTAGTGATGACACTTGAGTTGCTTTTGAAATTCTCTCTCATATGTTTCCGGTATGCAGAAAGACCTGAGCACTCTTGAACTCTGGAAAGGACAGTTACTCTGACAGCTAACTGTGGTTATATTACATTGAGTGCAGTATAGCTTGTGGAAATAAGGTTACATTTAACTATTTAGTAGCTGACTGACAGCTTTGGGAGGAGGTGGAGAGGAGAGTATGGGATACAGGGAAGAAGTTGCAGAATGTGACAAACTGCCTCTAAATTGGTGTGTGTCACCAAGAGCGGTTCCTGGGCTCAGAAGGGAGCAGACAGAGATACCACCTGTGCTGTGCTACTTGGAGAGATGGATAATGCAGGAAGTAAAAAGGAAAGGGATAAAAAGTGGAGGAGTTAGAAGAAAAGCAGAGAAATTGGTAGATTTGGATTGCAAAATAGGTTACTGCAGTTAGCAAATTTAATTCCGTTCTTTAAGCACTTGAATAATGCTTTTTCTTCCGAACCATCGGTACCCGTAAGTATATTTCTGTCATTGATTTTCCATTCATATTGAAGTGGCACCAATATTTCCATAGCACCAAGAGTGTACACTCAAAACTTTTTTAATTGAAGAGGTTACAATTGTAAATTGTAGGTCCTCATGCTTGGCTTGATTTGTGGATGTGATAGACATTCCAGTAAAATTTTGGCACAATTCCACACGAGAAAGCTTTATGCAGATCTCATTCAGGCTTGGTGCCTTGATTCTGGCTGTTAAAGTGTACTGGTGTCAGAGTCACTAGTATGCACTTATTTTTTTTGTTTCTATTTTTTTGTTACAGCTATAGGTTGTCTTGGGTTTGTGCATGCTGCTGTTGAGTGGTCCATCATTGCAGATGTAAACCATAGTTCTCTGGGACAACAAAGTAAAGTTGTATCAAAAGCAAAGGGGATATATCACTTCTCTTGGGTATTAAGGACTAGCTGATGTTCAGCAGACTGACTTTTCCTGACAATAAAGGGCTGAAACATTATGAACTACTGTTGGTATTTTACAGCACCAGCTCTGGCACTATTCACATTAAAATCTGTTAGGGTTGGGCATCTCAGATTTGTAAGTAGGATTACCAGAAGTACCAGCAGTACTTTGGTCCCCACTCAGCCATTTTTTTACATTTCATTATCTGACATTTCAAATTGACCTTAAGTAGCTCTTCTTCAAGCAGGAATTAACCTGTTTTTTACAGAAAATTTATTCACTTAAAGCTTTGTAGGTACATTACAGTCTCTGCTTCTGGCTATTGCTGTAACTAGATAATTTTCAATTTAAATACTGCTTCTGTTGGGGGATGGAGTGCAGCTCTCACAATTATGGGCCTGTTTTAATGCATAAATCACAGAAGGTACATGAATTCACTCAGACTGTGGATCCCTGCAGTGCTCCCAAGCCTGCAGCCATCTTCAGTAAATACTAAAGCCAATAAAGGAAGACAAAATACATAAATGTAGAAGCAAAGCTGCTGAGCAAATTGCAGCTTGTGCTTGGGTACTGCTATGTCTGTAAAACTCGATTCCAAGTAAAGTAATTCCACCAGGAATAATCAGTAGCTTTTCTACAACATTCATCGCACAGGAGAAAACAGGTCAATTTTACTGTCTTGCAGTTTTACTACAACCACTAACTAAATCATAGAATCACAGAACAGCTCAGGTTGAAAGGGACCTTGACAAATCATCTAATCCAACCTTTTGTGGGAAAGGGATCTTAAGTGAGATTATGTAGCAATAATAGATCTGTCTAATGGCATTTTAAAACCTTCAGTGATGGACAGTCTACCACATCCTTAAATGTCAGGGTTTTCCTTGAAGCACAAGACGGTGGATACACAGGAAAGTAGGTGACCACTGTTATGTGAGTTCTGACTAGGGGACCTTCCACGTGACTGACTGATGATACGAAGCAATAATGTCATACGCTCTATCACTTGGAAAATACCTTTAGGATAAATGTATCCTCCCATAGCAGACCACTTAGCAGGAATGTTTGCTCTGTGCTGCTCTGGGATTTGCCATCATGGAGCAGGGGAAAGTGATGTTTCCTAATGCAGCTGGTTGACTGCAGAAGAGAAGACTGGATTTAGCTGAAATGTGGAAGAACCAGCCTGACCTGTGTTGAGGGAAGGGGTTTTGGAAAGAGAAATATCACCAATATGGAAACAACTGCCAGTTTGTGGGGAAGTACCTGGCTGGACCTGCCGAGTCACCTGTAAAGCCTTGCATAATTTGTTTGCACCTCTCTGGCCTGGCAGCTGCTTTTTTGTGACTTCGTTCAAACAATCATAAAGGAGAACTAAACATTGCAATGTGATCACTGTTAAAATTGGCCTTGGAGGTTCAAACCCACACCATTAGCAAGTATGACAGTGATTTGAAAAAATAGGAATGCATCCTGCAATTAGAGGAAACATCAGTAGAAAGCAGTAAGAAAAGTCTTCTGGTGCTCATTTGTTAATACTGTTTAGTACCTTCAGTACTTAGTTTTGTAAGGTCTTCACAGCCTCAGCCATTGCTGCAAAACTGAGAAGGTAGAAGGACATCATATAAAATTGTGGGACTGTGCTCTGATGTTTCTTGCTGAAGAGCTCTTGCTGCAGTGACTTATGCTGAGTTTCACCCAGTACTAGAAAAGCAATGACTTCTGTCATCCTGCTCTTTTTGTTACTACTACTTGTTATCCTGATATTTTATTATTCCACTTTGCACTTCGGTCTGCATTAAACTGCCCATGGTTGTGGTACTCCCAATAGATGTGCATCATCTCATTGCATTCAGTGTCTCATCCTAACATAATTTAAAATGAAGAAGTAAAAGGAGCTGATTCATGATGTACTAGGATAAGAAGCATGAGTATTATTCACTTCTGAATTCTGGGAACCCTGTGTTTTTGGTAGGTGTCATAAGAAAATGAACAGGTGTCAGTATCTGACATTGCACTCAGTGGTGTCTGCCCAAGAAGTAGATTCAATCTATGAAAAGCTATGCCAGAAAAGAAATTCCACCACCAACCAAACCCAAAAAAGTGCCTGAAGTTATTATCACAAGACAAAAGTAGAAGCATGATTTGATTTATTGAGTTTTAGGATTTGAAGTTAAGCAAACAAAAATATTCTCACACTGCTTTGCCTATAAATTTGAGTAATACATCACTTAAATTCAGATAGGTTTTGTCTGGTTTGATTTGCCATGGATTAACAAATGCTTCACTTGGGTTCAGAACTCACCAGAAAGAAGAAAGTTATCTAGAGATTAAGCTTAGATGCCTTTTCTTTTTCGTTCCTCTTTAACAAAGACAATTTTTTATGACATATTTTCATTTTTCCTCCAGTGGAAAAAAAAGGATGTCTGTATATCAATCTCTGCCCATGTCTTCATGGAATTTGCAAGTCCAAAAATAACACCTGCACATATGTCACTTTCATAGAATCACAGAATATGCCGAGTTGCAAAGGACCCAAGAGGATCATCAAGTCCAACTCCTGAGCCTGTGCAGGACACCCCAAGAATCACACCATGTGCCTGAGAGCATTGTCGAAATGCTTCTTGAACTCAAACAGATTTGGTGCTGTGACCACTTCCCTGGGGAGCCTGTTCCAGTGCCCAGTCTGCCTTGAGTGAACAATTTTATCCTGATATACATCCCCCGACTCACCTTCATCCCATTTTCTTGAGTCCTGTCATTGGTCACAAGGGTGAAGAGATCAGTGTCTACCCCTCCTCTTTCCCTCCCAAGGAAGTTGTAACTGCAATGAGATCTCCCCTCGGTCTCCTCCAGGTTGAACAAACCAAGTGACCTCAGCCGCTCCTCTTAAGGCTTCCCCTCCAGACCCCTCTCCATCCTCGTGTCCCACCTATGGACTCTCTCTAATGGCTTAATATCTTTTTTATATTGTGGTGCCCAAAACTGCACACGGGATTTTAGGTGAGGCCACGCCAGTGCAGAGCAGAGCAGAGCAGGACAATCCCCTCCTTTGACTGGTAACAGAGAACACCCCGCTTTGCCCTCGCCATCCCAGCATCTCCGCTGTGCCACACAGGGCGCTGGTCCCCAGGCCCCTGGACACAGCATATGCTGCAGCCCCCTGCCCGAGGGGTAGGCAGGCACAACACTGCAGCTCACTCTGCTTTTCTTTGTCCTTTGCAGTTGTAATCATTAAAGGTTTTCAAAAGTTGTTAAATATCCTCTCCTGTTTGTTTTCTGGCATTATCTTAAGAAGCTGGGTGTTTTTTTTTAATTCTGGTTTCCTTTATCTCTGTTTTACTGCCCTAACTCCTAGACTGGAGTCCTTAGATCTTCTCTGATGCTGACTGAATTATAGGGACCACAGAACAGTGACTCTTTTCATCGCAGCATCTACGAAGTCAGTGTCTACTGTTCTGTGCATGAAACAGGACTGATCTGTTTTATGCAATTATTTTTCTTTGCTAGTGCAAATAGTCATATAAAACTACTATTTGATGTTGTCTGGTACCTATAATGTCTCCCTTCCCATCCAGGTTTAGGGAAAAGTGAAATGTAAACCCACAAAAGTTGACACTAGTGCTGCAAGTTGCAGCAATCGGAGCTCAATTCAGATCACTAGGAGTGCTAAGGTACCCTCATCTGTACTGGAGTTTAATGCAGAGTTTACCTTTAGATTTGAAGGCAATTCTGAAAAAAAGTCAGTTCAGTGTCTTGCCCAAAATCAAAACATCAGTCCTGTGTGAGACCATATCAGGACACAAGATTTTATTTCTTTTCCCTAGAGCACCTAGAATAGGTGTGTTCCCAACTTTTTTCAGACAGGAGAGCTGAAAAGCAGAAAAGTGAATTTGCCTTGCCAAACCACCTGCACTTACATTGTTCTGTCTGTAATAAGAAATGCTCTGCTTAGTAATTTTTGTAAAGACTGCTTGTATCAATGACAGTACTTTTTTCTCAAATATGCTAAAGCAATTTTAATCTAAAGTAAGGTTGATCGAAGCTGTCAGCAGGGTTATTTTCCTGTTTCTTATTTTCAGAACATTTGTACATATGCTTATTTTCAAAGCATTTGTACAAATCTTTGCAGAGTCAGTAACACGGAGTTTTACCAAGGTCAGGGTGGCATCAGGCATTCCAGCGTAGCTCTACTTTGTTACTGTTTGATCCCACTGAGTGGAGAGCAGCAAGATACTAGCCAGCAAAATGTTCGAGCACAGAGTTAATTTTAAACCCAAGAGTAGTCACACTGAAGTGTTAGTAATCAAGGGGTGTGCTAGTGTTGTTTGAGGTTAAGCAGACTCAAACATCCTTGCTGAACTGCAGCCAGTGTGCTCCTCTGCATCACCTGCAGCAGATGGGCCCCGCTCATGTCAGTAAAGTTCATTAAGTGCATGCACAGTTGTAGGATAAGATTAATTAGTTTTATCTTTGATAAATTGTATTTAATCTTCAAACATCAGGTAACTAATTCAAAATGATTGTTTTATTACTGCCATCAGTTCACATCGTCCCTACTTATTCTGCCTCTGCCCACCTGAGCAGAGGTTTCCTTCATCCCTGGAAACAAATACTGACACTAAAGAAAAAGTCCTTTTGGTGAATTGACAACTAACAACTAGAGTTATAAACACACAAACAGCATCCCTCCCTTCTTCATGTTTTTATTTGTAGTAAGTATGTTTGGCAAACCTTACTAAATTCCTACCCCTGTTAGTGGAAAAAATGCATTAACCAAGGACAATATTTTGAATCAAAGTACTTGTATAGAGGACTTGGAAAACTGGATCTGCACCAGAGGATTTGCTTTCGTTGGTTTAGGGGTTTTGTCGTTTTTTTTTTTTTCTTTTTCTTTCCTGGATGTTGGCTGTTCTAGTTGGCAAGACCTGTTGTTTGCTAAAAATCTGTTAATAAATCTGTGTTACGTTGCTTGGGGTTTTTTTTAATGAACATAGCAATATGTCTGGCAGCCATCAGTGCCTCCCCAATGGAAAAAAACCTCTAAACCCTATCAAAATACTGCAGAGAATCCCTAATCGTTGATCCACTCATTTTAAAAAATGTAGTTCTCAGGAGAACTGCTGTTTATGTTCTTACTAGTTGTTTTTTCTGAAGTACATACAACTAACTTCTTACATAAACTGTTTTATTCCTCCATATAGATTCAGGTAGAGCTTCAGATGAAGGAAGTAAAGGGAACATGCTTTTTGTATTAAGCATGAGCTCCTTGTTTCTTCTCATCTAGTGGAAAAGTAGTGCAGTCTACCTGGCCCAATGTCAACGGTTTAGCCCTGTGATTTTCACACCGTTTTTATCAACCCATGAATTTTGCTAATAGGTAAGAAGAATTCGCATAGACAAAACAGATCTCCTTGACATGGGGATTAGTATTAAAATTTATTGCTACACAATAAGAACGAAGGGAATACTTATATACACAACCCTAACTAGTTTTCTTATAATAACAAACATATATTTACAAATACCACCCCTCCTTCTTTTCTTCAAAAAAAGTCTGGAGGAAGAAGGAGGTAACAGTTCCAAATCACTGCAGCTCAAAAATATCTCTCTCTCTATCGGTATGCAGGGGAGTCTGCCTCCCACTTCTAGGTGCTTGTCTATGGCTACTGAGGGTTTACCATGGGCTTCAAGGGAACACTCATATCACCATGATGTCACCATGGAGTATAGGGCTCCATAGAGGTTCCTTGCATGAGGAGTGTCAGGGGGTTTCCTAAGAGTCACCACCCTTCACCGTGTCACAGGAGTTCTGGGGTTTTTTTGGCTCAGTCCATAGCCAAGAATACTCTCTGGTGCTATGCTTTGCTGCTCCAAATAGTTTCTTCTCTCACTCTCTGGAATTCTTCTGACTTTCTGCTTTTGGCCAAACGCCCAATCTTGGCTCTTGGCCACAGCTGGTTACTCCAATTCACCACCGCTCCCCCATTTGCAGCGAAAGGGGTCATCCTGCCATCATACCCGGTCCAGAATTGAACTGGGCCCCCCAGTATTGGGGGCTTAGTATTAGGCTCAGCCCTCAGACTAAGTCCCAAGGTCATGAGGGGCTCAGCCCCTCAATGAGGAGTTCACCGACTTCTTTATCATTTTGTGGCTGTAATTCTCTGCAATTTGTTGCATGCAGTTTCTAGGTGATGTAGTTTTGGCTTCAAGCCATCCCTGCCCTCCCCAGGCCAGGCCAGGACGTGCCGCCACGTTAACTCCTTAACTGTGCAACTCCTCTTCCGGTTTGTTAAATATGTCATTTGTAGAGACATCACAAAAGTCTCTGATTGGCTACTTAGCCGGAATTTCACCTGGAGTTAACCATTTTCTACTCCAATATTGGAGGGATGGGCTAAACCATGACACCCAACAAACTTCAGGGGTATTAACATGGCTTAGTGAAACACCAGGTTGGAGGAATATAACTGTTCCTTCAGAATTTACGTGAAGTAACCCAATTATAAGAGATCTCAAATTCTCACTTTACATGGAAAAAAAAAGATTAAAAAAACCCACAAAACCCCTGCTAAGTGCAGGGCACTGACTGTGACTCTGTGCTAGTCCTGTCAACAGCCCTACAGAAGTCCCTGGGTCAGCACATTTCCTCACACCTTGTGGATCACCCCATGACCTCAAATGATGATTCCTCCTTCCTCAAGCCAAGATTTTTGGTTTCACAACTCCTCGTGGGATATTTGCATATATCCTCACTGAGTCACAAATGCTGTTGTGTGTTGGCTTTTTGTCTATCTTTTTAATCTTGTGTCTATCAAAACCTTGAAGAATTATGCTCACACAGAAGTATAAGGTTAAGAAAAATCATTTATGTGGGAAAGAAAAGTACTCAATTAAACAATATAAAAAGGAAGCTTTCATCTGTTTAATTATGCTAATGTTAAAATGTTGGATGATGGCTAACTGCTACCTCAAGCTTCTGTATAAATTTACCTACATGGTACAATGCCATCAGGACTATCTACAGACTAGAGAGAACTAGTCTTCCAGAAGTCCTCATTTAATGGAAGACAAGGTCTGTTTGGAGGTCTGTCTTTTCAGACCTTTCCTATGAAACTCCCATGAGCCTACAAAGTCTCAAAGGTCTTGCTCCACAAGTAAGTTTCAAAGCGAGCAGCTTACCAGAAAAAGAAACACTGAAGATTTACATAATTTATCTTTGGAAAATTTTATTGAGCAAACTGGGTTGAGGCCCAAGACCTCAGCTTGGGTTGAGAGATGCTTTATAGTAATGGTATGAGGGCTATTACTATAGGGTTAAAATAAAATATAAACTCCAAAGCAGAACACAGAGAAAATGGGTATGGGAAACCATGACAGTTCCATGCATTGATCTGTGACTTCATCTTCATTGTGCGTAATGGCATGTTTTCTATCCCCAGCACTATGAACTGCTATCTTTGCCTCCAGGCCTGTTCTCCCTGTTTTTGTTTTCAGACCTGAGGAGTCTGTAAAACCCATCTCTGGTTTGGGGATGCAGCCTCAGGCACACACCTAGTAGAGGAGGGGGCAGGTGCCCCCACATACAAGCAAGAGTCATAGCAGAGCAGGCTGGTTCCCACTGCAGACCCTCTGCCCCTGTGATCCACAGCAGGGAGGTGTCTTTCCCATGTCCCCCTGGGCTGAGGCCACTGGCTCCGATGCTGCCACAGCTGGGAGAGGGGAGAAATCAGCCAAGCTGCTGCCCCTGAAGGACATCTTGCATTACAGTGTCAAAGTTGCTGCCGGCTGGGTGTGCAAACCTGCCACAGGGATGTTTTTTACTGGTTAGCTAAGAAACTGTTTGATATAAATAATGGCTTTTCAGAGGGCATTCTCTTGAAGAGACATAGGTTGTTACTATAATTAATATATATAATTAACATAATTTAATTACTATAATGAATTTAATCTTACTCTTAATCTCACTTTTTATATGCACAACATATATACATACAATAGAAAATTACATGTGTATCTCTCCATATATACGTGCACACACTGTACACACACCGCTGTGTTTACTCTCCAGAGGCTATCTAACCCTGTGCTGGTAGGCAGCCTGCTCAGAGGTACAATGCAACAGCAACTTGGTGTAGTGCTCTCACTCACAGGTGAGTGGAGGATTTTGGCCAGAAACACATCACTTCTGTCACTTGTTACAGCATGGTTCTTAAAAATGTGATCCTAATCTAATCAGGCAACCAGGGACCCCATGGGACTAGTCATGTTAAGCTTCTCCTGACAGCATAGATTTGTTTCCTGCAGAACTGAAAAGACAGATGTAACCCCACAGTCCCTCATAATGCCCTGGAACATCACCTGCTTCATGTATGGGGGCAGGAGTCATCCTTAAGCATTTTTCTAGACAGAAAGTGAGACCAAAATTTCTATCACTACAGCTCTCCACTTCTAACAACAAAATACAAACATTTTAAATGAAAATACTTCATTGGTCAAAGCAGCAAGAAGATTTTTTTTTTAATGAGATGCATTCTGCTGAAAGTAATATGCAGTTGACCTTGATAAAGTAAACTTTTTTTCGTGGTTTGTCTGAGACTTTCTTGAAACTGGGTTACTCAGTGTAATTAAAAGAAGAACTGTCATGAATTAGAAATTTCTAAGGGAAGAAATTATGAAGGAAAAGATCAGGCTGGTAGATTCTATTTTATTTGTTTGGTGAGTAGAAATGAAAGCACTTGCCTTAAGAGTTTGCTTGATAATCGTGCTGTCTAGTCACTTGTTCTTTATACAATATTTTAAAATGCAGGACTGAGCGGGAGTGGTAATAGACCATGTAATTGTTATTGCTGGTTTGTTTACCTGCTCATTGACAGTATCTGCACGGGAAAGTACTTCAAGGAACACCTTACAAAGGAAAATGTCTATAAAATTAATATATTGTAAGAGTAGCAGAAAGTTTTATATCAATTTATATTAATGGTAATATTAAAAATTGGGGGGGGTCCTTGTTTTGAGGGCTCCTTTAGGATAAATTGCTTCAATTTAAACCATACAATGTAGTCCTGGGGTTGCTCCACACGTTCCCATGAACTATATCTTTAGAATGTAAGTTTTGCTCCAAATTTTAGAAATCTTAGTTGAAAGCACTACATTTTAGTGAGATGTGGTTTTCATTTGACCCATTAATAATTCTGACTAGCTTTTTTTTCAGCAGTAAATATGATGAATACATTATTTTTAAATTATTATTAAGTTTCAGAGCTGGTAGAGATGATCAATCTCCTGTGAGCTGGGCCTGATGACTGCCTAAAATACAATCTGTGTCTGGCCAAAGTCATGCCATCAGGCTACCCATCAACCCTCATGCAAAGCTGCCAGAAGATGAGGAGTTGTTTGCTTCACTTGATTTGTCCTGGTTTTAACAACTTTTGTTTCATTTTGAATCTGAATGCTCTGGCTTTAGATTGTTCCTATTAGTTCTTTCATTGTAGCCTGTTCCTGCTACAGCACCGATGAGCTGACCAAAGTGAGCCCCTTCCTGCTCTGTGCCCTATTTTTAAACTGCATGCCAAATTCCAGTACTAGTTTTGTCAACGCTATGCACTGAGATAAAGTAACTTCTTCATTACTTCCCTATTTCATATCTAGGAATTACCTCCGCCCTTTTGCTGAAGTCATATGCTTAGATACCTGTTAGGTCTTGACTCTGTAATTCTTTACATCCACTAAGAGTTAACAATTTCATATTCTTTACAATGTTTCTACTTTCCAGATGACAGCATTTTATACAGTTTTTGCTGGCTACCCTATTCTTAACACTGTTTATCACACTGACAGTGCCACATCACTTCAAGTTTGATTAGCATTGATTTTGTATTTACTTTACAGGCCATTTAGGAAACCCAAAAAGCCCTAAAGGAAACATCAGTTTTCAAAGACACATCTCACTGATAACTGCTCTGAATCACTCATCCAGTTCTTGATGCAGTGAATTTGTGTTTTATTGCATTATAAAGCAAATATTTTTCTGATTGTTAACATGTGATGCTAAGTCAAGAACTGGAAAAAATTAGTACAGCTATGACATTACCTCTGAACAGTCAACCCTGTAGTCTCATTTCAGGTTCCTTTGATGTGACCTGTTTTTTCCATTAGATTTTGTTGACTGGCACACATAATATTTGAATGCTTCATTTAAGTATTAGTCTTTCTTTTGCATCATTACTTTTCTTCATGTCATCATCTACTCCTCCCCACAGGGGAAGGTATGAATGGCATGGTGAAGATGGGTGTATCAAGGCCTGTGTGTGTACAGAAGGCTGTACAAGCCTATATGCAACAGGCAATTATCATTACCAAATAGTTGGTCTGCAAACAGGCTGACTGCTGTTATAGAGATGATGATTTGGATGAAGATATATAGTTGATTAAGTAAGCCTTCCATGATTCAAAACAGATTTGCTCAGAGCAGCTCCTTCGTATCCTTTCAGATAATCACAGATTAACTGAAGCTCAGGAGCACTGAAACCAATAGGCCTTAGGATGCCCCTGAGGAACTCTGTTGGCACCCATGCTTCCTTTCCATGTTCCTGTTCCTACTATAAGACCTCTTGGAAAATTTACTGGCTTATCGACCAGTAAATAAACCCCTTTCTTTTACTATTACTGCTGTGACTGCCCCACAGTCAGAAAAATGCGAGATCTCACTGCAGATCTGCTCACACACCACTGTCACTGAGCAGAGTCTGAGCGAGCCTTTGGTGCCACTGACTTCCCTATCTCTTGCTGCACGAGGCAGCAGCAAGTTACTCTGGTGAAAAATTTCATGCTTTATACACTCCAGGAAAGTAAATACAACTCTGTGGGTCTGTCCTTGAAAGTGCCTGCTTCTGTATTTGAAAACATTGACATGATTGTTTAAATACGGTTTGCCAGTGCCTGGTATTACTCTAGGAAGTTTATGAGTGCATGGGTCCCATTTTTACTTTTTAAACTTTGACCAGTTCTGCCTTCCTCTGGAATTTCCCTGGTCTGCCAGCGTGTGTTTAACGTGTTTAAAATGAGCATTTCCACTTTTTCTTTTTTTTTTTTTCTTTTAATGTTTTCATTCTTAGTATGGTTATAACATAGATCTAGTAAACAGACTTCTGGGGAAGGGAAGTTTTGTCTTTCGTAACTCTGACGCTTTAAAACTCTTTTTTTTTTTTTCCCATGGGCTTATCCTCTCCTAGAGGGTTAGGGCCTCTCATTTAGAGTTGAAACAGAGCCTTTGCCCCTGCAAGTGAAAACACCAAGGGCAAGGGGTCAATGAACGGTGGAGCAGCTGTTCTCAGCACTCGTCCAGGATACCACTTGTCAGTGAGGGAATCTATCACGATTGCATGGGGATGATATTTGGCATTGCCATATGTGTTGCCGTGTATGTATGAAAAAGATAATGCAAAGTGGCAAAGAATTCAGAATGGCTTACCCTGGGGGGAGTAACATTTACAGAGAACTCCTATTCAACGTGGAGAATTTAACTTCTAGAAAATACTGATCTTTTTCTTTAGAAGAAAAAAAATGCAGTTGTTCATTGTTGGCATTGTTTCTTAGCTAGAAATCAGATTCTATGTTTTACTTATTTCTAAATTAGAAACGAATTTCATGCTGCACAAAGCGTCCAAGGGCACTACTGAACCTGTCAAGTACGTACCCTGGGGGTACATGAAGGTTCTCATCAGCGAATGAATGGGTAAAACATGTTCAGAAAAGTCCCTCTCTGTCAAGATTCTTTCTGAATTATTTGGGTTTTTTTTCTCTTCAGGTTCACATGCATTACTCTTCATCTTTATTCTTTATCTTCTGAACCTCAGTAGCCATCTTTCTTTTTAAGAATACTGCTAACTTCATTTTAAGTGAGTCCTTGTTGTTGTTGTTGGGTTGGAGTTTTTTCCCTCTTCTGATTTCTTGCTTTTTTGCACATCTTGCACTCTCGTGGACATTGATCTTATTCAACTGTATATTATTTGGCAGAGATTTTGTACTATGTTTCTTTTCCAAGTAAATCTGATAAAATCAGAACATTTTACTGAAAGTATGACAAATTATGCTCAAAAATATTCTCCAAGGGAAAAAATGGGTATATAAGACTGACATTATTTGCAAATCAACTGCTACCTTTATAATTTACAGGAAACTTATAATTGTCCCAGAAATCAGTTACGTGTCATCCATGGCATGGGAGGTGCTGCTTATGCTGTTATAGGTTTGATCAGCTGGAGTATCTCCTCTGACAGCTACTGCATGCACTTCAGTTCACATCAGAATTAACACATCTAATATTTTTATAAGGAGATCTAACAATGAAAGCTGGAAGGGGCACACTATTTTCACTTTCAGAGATGACACCACCCGTGAATGAAAAGACTTGAGTAAAATCAGAGAATCACAGAATATTCTTAAGTTGGAAGGGACCCACAAGAATCATCGAGTCCAACTCTTATTACCAAGAATGGTAAAAGGTCATGGCAATGGATACAGTGGTGTAATTTATTTGCACCACTTAATAACATACAGAATATTGTAGCATCTTTGTGAAATATAAAATATGTCTCGAAAGACATTTTTCATGCAGATGTAATCAGCAACACAGTTAACACAGAAGGTCTGTAAAAGCATTTTTAGGAAGCTGTGTAAAAAGGAGAAGCATACTAAATCAAAGGGAAAAGGGCCATTGTCTTCTCAACTTCACTGAAACAAAAGAAACACTTCCCAAGTTACATTAACACCATTAAAATAACTTGGGAACTGTCACAGATATTTAAACCTGCAGATTTTACGAAGTTGTGTATCAGATTACAGTGAAATGTGACACTTCAGGTAGCTCTGACAGAATTTTCTATTTTCAGCCAGATCAGCCTTCTAATTTCTTTTAGTACTGGTGGCTGAAGTTTTGGAAGGTACAGGACTTCTCATACAACAAAATCAGTAATCACAGGTGCCAGACATGAGAGAGGAGAATAGAAATGATGGGATAATGTAGTTACTCGCAGCAGCCTACTGTCAGTGGGAAATGCATTGTTTGCTTCTGCACCACAGCAGAGGATTCTTGGAGAAACAGTCAGCCAGAACTGAGCTTCAGTTGGTGCTTTATGCTTTGCTGTGACCTCAGTTAGAAAAACAATGATGTCAGGTGCATTCAGCACATAGACTTCATTCAGGGTGTCTCTCATGCAGCCCTTTCCAAAGCTTCAGCTCTCTTTCTCACTGGAAGATATCCTCTATTTCAACTACAGTGTTCAGTATAATAATACACTTAAGACCGATGAAAAATCACCCATGCAGAAAGTACCCTTTTAATGAATAAGATGTAACAGACATAAGGATAACTTCCATTCAAAGAAGAACTGAAAAGTACAAATCAAAAGTACAAATCAGTATTCTTCAATTTAATCCCATGTATTTATAAAGAATGTATGTAGAACCCGCTTTTGTTAAAAACAGTAAAAAGCTGCAAGCAAAAGGTTTTTGAAGACAGCATCTCTGTGTCTCAGCAGGTGCATTTGCCAGCAGTTACCCAGGAAAGCCTCAACCTTCTGGGCCCTGGAAGCAGCTTGTGCTCATGACCATTGATTTCCTTTGTCTCTGGCAATCTTAATCTGAACTCCATTTTGCCTCCTTATTCTGTTCAGCCTGAAAGAATAACTAACACGCCATCAGTTTTATTGCCTATACACAGAAGGTATGACTGACAGAAGCAAGCATCACTTTCCAGCAAGACAGTATTTTTATAGTAACTTGCTGAAAGCACTTACATTCTAATAAAACTGGAAATTTATTTAAAGAAAAGATATGCCTGAAGATTATGTGTTCATTGATTATTTTACCTTGTCCCATTTCCTTAATTTACTAAAAAGGTTTATTTTATTTACATCTGGAGGAAATAAAACCGATCCTGGAGGAAATAAAACCAATCCATTTTGTGTGTCAATGTAATGCTTCTTGCTGCAGGAAATCTGATCTTTGTTCTCCTGGACGCATTCTCTGTTCATTCCTCTATTCTTTCTCACACTGCAGAGCATTAATACTATCTGACAAAGAAAAAGGATCATGTACTACAGAGCCTTTTCATAAGCATTATTTTTCTTGCCACTACATGATCACTAGAGAGAGACTACGCCGCCTGCAGTCGTTTGGATCGGTTTGTGAGGATTGCTTTTAATTAAGGAATGATAGCCAGTTTTACAAGGCAGTTATCCAATTCTTATGTATGGAGCAGTACCAGACGCCTACAATCAAGGAACTCGACAGAAGAACGTTTTTCTTGTGCTTTTTTTCTTACCTGCTCCCACATCTCTGTTTTAAAGTACTTTACTATGGACTTTCATTTTGCAAACATTTAGAGACCAGTGTAATAGATAGTGTAACTTAATCCACACGAACGGGGGCCTTTGAAGCCGGAACAAAATCCGTCCCCCCAACGTTTATAGCCTGTTTGTTAGAGGCTTTTTGTTTCCGCGGGTAAACGCTTGGCAGGTACGTTCGTCGCACAAAAAAAGCCTTAATTTGACTTTTAAAAGCAAATCCACCCGCGCGCGCAAAACCCGCCCGGCTTTCCAGCTCGGAGGAGGAGGAGCCGCCCCCGGCCCCGCCCCGCCCGAAGGCCCC